>CM061049.1:55093562-55369303 GCA_030762985.1 Adelphocoris suturalis
GTATGCCTTGTAGAAAGCAGTAGGAAGCCGTTCTTGAGATGAACTCGGGATGCAGAAGGTTCGTCAGCGTAGAGCGTGTAGAAATCTTTGTACTTCTGAGTGTAGTTGTCGAGAGCGGAGAGTGGAATGAATTTCGGAGGGCTCTGAGCGGGGTAATTATAGGGAGGTGGCCGCCTCCTGCCGCCTCCTGATTTGGTCCGCTTAATTTCGTTTAATTCAACTGTGTAATCTTCATTGGCTCGCACATTGTTTTTCTCAGTATCTGCGAGTATGATAGCTGAGCTGGTCCTCCGGGGTGGTTTCCCCACGTCCGTCGCTGCGACGGGGTCCCCGGGGGTGGCTTACGAGCGTCCGTCGCGGAGCCGACGACCTTGAGTTTAGACGGGATCCTCGGGTGGTTTCCCTGCGTCCGTTGTTCAGACGGGGTCCCCGGGGTGGCTGCTGGACCAGAGAGTGGTTGGCTTGCCGCCTCCTGGTTGGTTCGCCTATTGTCTCTCGTGTAATCAGTGTTTCTGATTGGCGAGTAGGCTTGTTTGAATTGTCCTTGTTAGTTTTAGAGGACGTTTGATTTTCTGTTTGAGTTTTCTCATTCAAGGCGACTTGGTTCGAGATACTTGTCGCGTCTCTCTCGCCCAGTAAGTGTCTAGGGAGGTCGCCTTGTATGTTATTAGTTAATATTTCACTTTTGAGAGAGAATTTCGTATTTTCTCTCTGGTGAAATATTTTGTTTGACGGAGTTAAAACTCGACGTCTTATAAATATTTGTGTGTTGTGTCTACCTCTTTTTGGTAGCCCTGAAAAGGGCTGTTGAAAAGAGGGGGTGGTTTTCACACCACAGGTAACATAAAATTGTCACCAAGCAATAGGATCAACATTCTTAACACTTTGAAGATCTATGATGTTCACAGAAGGAACATCGAAGTAGTTTCTCCAAAACTGTCACTTTTGACGCTTCTTCATCGGAGGCAACTTCTTGTAACTCGACATTATCTCCCGTGTTTGAATTTTTCCTCCGCCAAAATATACATCTTCTTCCTCCAACTGTTCCAAAATGGATCTAATGTCTTCAGGATGCGAAAACTTGCGTTTTTCAGCCATTTCTAACGATGAGCCAATAACAAAACTGTCGGAACGCCCACAAAAATAACACTTGCTATAGAGAAAATCGCTAGCAGTTAACGCCCCGGTTGGGTTTGTCAAACCCCAGGAACAAGAAAGTACTACACTACAAGAAGTCTTGAACGTACTAAACTGGAAAAAGGCTGAAGCCTTTAGGGAAGAACTGGGGGGTGATATAGAAGGGGGCGAGAAGAGCCAGACGTGCGGGATTCAACATGATAAACTGACTTTAAATCGCGATTGGGGTTTGACAAACCCCACGGGGCATTCCAGGGTAACGCATGCTTAAAAACCAAGCCGGTATTGTAAGCCACATCTGTCAAACTAGCACACAAAACCTCAAAGTTAAAGTCTGGTCGACTAGGTGAAGAGTTGGGATCAGCAGTACCTAACGCCTAAAGTTAAGCCATCCTGAAGACATGAGTCTATAACCAAATGAACATTAGGCTGGCCGCGCACTGGAAACTTCAATTACCGGCAACTTTAATCGCTGGCAACTATTTAGTTGCCGGGGAGTTCCCACCACCCGCGCACTGGTAACTAAATAGTTGTCTTTCAGGCTAGTCTCTACAATGAATTTTGACGAAGCTGCATGTGTTTGTGCGCTTATTTTGAGAAGAAGAAGGAAGAAGCTGATGAAAAGAATGTTTTGGGTCCATCCAATCATCAGTTACTAGACTCCTTGAGGAGTAGTTTCATTAACTCTTCGGCAAATTGAGAGAACATCCGAATAAGTTCTTTAATTACTTCAAAATGAGCAGAGAAACTTTTGATGAATTATTGGTAGCTCTCGGACCACGTACAACGTACCTGTTCGTACGTACTTGTTCTCTGTTTCCTAGTTCACTCCAGTTTTTAACGAACTCTTCACACACCTATAACCACAATTTTTTTTTTTTTTTTTTTTTTTTTTTTTTTTTTCAAATTCTTATCTGCATACTCTTTTAAACGCGTATTATATAGGATGATTCCCTCGCAGATGCAAAAAAAATTTTGGGTGAAACTACAATAAAAATGGAGTAACATGCCGCCAACCGCATATTTTTATCTCAATCCGTACTCGAAATATGATTTTTTAAAGTTTTTTTCAGGAATACCGTGTTTTTTTCATTTTAAACTCGGATTTCTTCTCACTTTGCCTCATTTAATTTAAACTTTCACACCCTCATTTTCAGTATCAGCATTAAATTTCCTATAGGAATAGTGTACTTGGGTTCTTAAAAAGTACCATCCGAAAACCCTCACACCAGCTCAAACATTGACGAATTTAAAAAAATAATATTTCTGAAAATCTTTAAAACTTTACTACTCTTTTAAAAAGAATCCTGGAAACTGGCAAATCTCATGAAAACTGCTTCATCTAATATGCTTTCCAACGGTATAATAGTCAATTTTACTTTTATTTTGTTCTAAGGGGAGAAAATAATGTTTTAATGTTAAAAAATGTGGGTTTTTCAATGAAATTGTTGGTTTTCTCGAAAGATGACCCTCCATGAACCAACGAGTATGGGGTCGGTTTCAATGTTTTTTTTCTCGCTGGATCGAATGGAAACTCTTGCAGATCTCTCAACTACGTTATAATCGAGTTACACTTTAAATAACTAGTTTTACCCCATAACGCACATACATTTAATCGTAACAAACAAACTAAACATTTGCGATCTCAAGTGTAAAACTCGGTCATAACGGAGTTGGAGAGATCTACAAATGTTACCATTCGATACAGCGTGAAAAAATACATAAAAACCGACCCCATACTAGCAGGTTCATGGAGGGTCATCTTTCGAGAAAACCAACAATTTCATTGAAAAACCCACATTTTTTAACATTAAAACATAATTTTCTCCCCTAAATAACAAAATAAAAGTAAAATTGATAATACCGTTGGAAAGCATATTAGATGAAGCAGTTTTCATGAGATTTGCCAGTTTCCAGGATTCTTTTTCAAAGAGTAGTAAAGTTTTAAAGATTTTCAGAAATATTATTTTTTCAAAATCGTCAATGTTTGAGCTGATGTGAGGGCCTTAGGATGGTACTTTTTAAGAACCCAAGTTCACTATTCTTATAGTAAATTTATTGCTAATTCCGAAAATATGGTCAAAAGATAAAATTAAAAGAAGTAAAGTGGAGAACTTTGAGTTTAAAAGGAAAAAAACACGGTTTTACTTAAAAAACCTTTAAAAAATCATACCTCGAGAAACGATTGAGATAAAAATATGCAGTTGGCGGCATTTTACTCCATTGTTGATGTATTTTCACCCAAAATGCGAGGGAATCACCCTGTATAATGCTGGCCACTTTTCGACACTCGAAATCAACTTTTCCACATCCATTGTCATAGTAAAAAAATATTTATACATAGATAAATTTAAAAAAAATTGAACAAACTATGATAAACAAAATAGAGATGCGAAGTCCTGCGGGCGACTAAACAGTTGCCGGTGCGCGGGGGCAGGTAGAAATCAACGTGACTCATTCCTCCCGGCGATTGTTAACTCACCCGTCAAATACTAGGTCTCGACGCAGTTTTTTAGTTGCCGTGATTAAAAAGTTGCTCGTGCGCGGGGCTGCATTCGAGGCTGTGAGTTTCATTTCAACTTCCTCAAGGCGACTAAATAGTTGCCTAGAAAAAGTTGCCAGTGCGCGGGGGCCCTTACAAACGTGTGTAAGTAATTATTTAAAGTTGAAGGTGTCTCCACACATATGGTATTCGCCGAGCACCTAGCCGATGCTCGCCTATTTCCTAGTGGTGTGGAGGGTCGCTCGGTGTTGGCCGAACATTCGTGCTCGGAGATGCTCCAGCCAATGTCGGTTTTCTACCCACGTCAAAGGAGTTGAATATTCGCCATGTAGCGAGCTATCTGCGGGGCGAACTCCGAATCTGGGGAACAATGGGCTCGGCGAGTACATGGGCGAATAGCGCGCTGTTTCGCCAAGTTACTCGGCAAATGCCGCGAAATAAATTAATAAAAATTATTGAGAGGACGCTTAAAAATTAATTAGGCAAAAGTTGAAACTGATATGTAATTCCCATAAATTGCCCGATGCGGAGCACGAGTTCACAGCTACTTAGTCTATATTAAAATCGTAAGTATGTCTGTCTGTACATTGATTTAGAATCATGAAATTTTGCGTTTATTTTCCGTTTCATGCCATTTGTAGACGATTGGTACCATTTTCTTAATTTTTCTGTCTATCCGTATATTTGTCCGCTTTTCACGGTTACAGGAGTCATTGGACAACTGATATTAGTGGGGGGAAATGTCTGCATCAGTCCAACTTAAACTATAGGCTATTTGAAGTTTTTAAAATTTGAGCCTGAGGGGGTAAAATGGGGTATCTTGGAAGCCATTGAACGAACTGGGGATCTGATTGGCCGGGTATGTTTGGATTATTCTAACTTATACAGGGTGCGGCAGAGAGGACGGTCGGTTTTAAAAAAATCATAAAATAGTTAATTTTTACTTGTAAACAAATTATTGATGCAATCAGGTTCGCAAGGAAATAGCATTTGAGACAGTCAAGTGTGAAAAATCACATCAGGCATGTGGTGGCCGAAATTGTTGATGCAGTGCTGGAGGTGTTCTTGGAAGTTCGCGTAGACTCTCTCCAACATAGTGCTACTTTGAAATGATCACCAACTTCTTTTTCCCTGAATTACGACGGTGACGTGTTCCACCCCGACGTGTGTGGTTCCAGCAGGATGGGGCGACCGCCCACACAGCCAGAGCATCAATGGACGTTATTCACCCTCTCTTCCCTGGTCGCCTTATTTCCAGGTTTGGCGATGTTCATTGGCCTCCTCAGTCCCCCCATTTATCCATATTCGATTTTTTTCTTATGAGGACACCTCAAGGCTAGAGTATACGAGAACAAGCTCCAAACTCTGGACGAATTGAAGGACGCAATTCGCGTGGAAGTCGCCCAAGTTGAGAGAGCTATGTTGGAGAGAACGCCTCCACACTGCAGCAACAATTTCGGCCACCAAATGCGTGATGTGATTTTTCACACCTGACTGTCTCAAATGCTATTGCCTTGCGAACCTGATTGCATCAATAAATTAGTATTTGAGTAAAAGTTCACTTTTTTTATGATTTTTAGCATGAATATGCTTTAGCCGTGACCTAACTACCGAAAAATGTCCCACGAGAGTGCAACGAAAGTAGCGCCAATAATTGTGATGATTTCCGCTTACAACCGAGTCGTTGCTAGGGATATGATACTTCGTCGTTTTTCATCCCACAAAATTCGTTGACCATTCGTTCGAAAGCTCTCGATTTATCCAACCATACTATATTAACTACTGCGAAGTGCGTGGCCAACAAGCTGAGTTATGAGCATGGTTATATGAATAATTGTTTACACACAGGTGATCATTCTCAATTATTGATATTGTGAACATGATTGCAACCGCCTGTTAATTTCTGATGATTTCATTGAGCTGGTGTTTCGATTATGTGATTCATAGCAGGTGATCCGAATATTGCAAGAACGGTTAGATTTGTGAAGCGGTGGTTAAATTATTTTAATAGGTAATTTCTATACTTTACACTATAGGAAGCTGTAATTTCGTATGTAGCCTCTTTAGCCTCTTTCTATAATAAAGTGAATGTTTACTCGCGAGTTTCTGTTAGGAGATCATCATCTCACAAGAGCTCAATTGTCGTGATCATTTCTATAATAAAGTGAATGTTTACTCGCGAGTTTCTATTAGGAGATCATCATCTCACAAGAGCTCAATGGTCGTGATCATTTCTATAATAAAGTGAGAGCGAGGAGCTAAAACATGATTCCATGTTTTAGGATTGATGGCAGAATGATAAACAGAGTTCAGAGGCCGATGGGGGGTCGGGTTCAGAGAATCGACGAGGAGTGAGTCGTGTACGGCTAAAGCATATTCATGTTTTTTAATTTTAGCCGTCAGGCTCAAAGGAACTGTGGCTTTTTTAAAACCGTCTGTCCTTTTTTGCCGCACCCTGTATCACTTGAAAATTTTCAAATCTACCCCATAGAGGGTGTTTTAGGGGAGGATGGGGTATCTTTGTCATCACTGAACAAACTGGGGATTTGATTGTAGAATATGTTTGGATTACTTGAACCACAAGCTACTTGAAATTTTCCAAATCTGACCCATACGGGGTGTTTTGGGAGAGGAGGGGGGTATCTTGGATATCAGTAAATAAACTGGAGACGTGATTGTTGAAATATGTTTGGGTTACTCCAACTTGAATCGCAGACTAGGTACTTGAAATTTTCGAAGGTTTTTTTTTTTTGGTGGTGGGGGTGAACTGGGGTTATCTTGGTCATCACTAAATAAACTGGAGCTGTTTGGTAAGAAATGTTTGAATTATACTCTTACTTGAATCGTAGACTAGGTACTTCAAGTTTTCCAATCTAACCCATAGGGGGTGTTTGGGGGGAGATGGGGTATCATGGACATCACAGAATAAACTGGGGATTGCTAAAATACTCGTGTGTATTTTACGCTAACTCCAATCACAGGCTACTAAAAAATTTTCAAATCTTATACAAAGGGGGTGTTTTCTTAGAGAATTAGGTATCTTGGACATCACTCAATAAACTGAGGACCTAATTGACTAAAGATGTTAGGAATATTCTAACTTGAATCACAAACTACTTGAAATGTTCAAATCTGAACATTAACGGCTATTTTGAGGGAGGGGTGGGGTGAAATCTTGAGCATCACTGAATAAACTGAGGACCTTGGATAACACTAAGAAAACCTACTTAGCCTACTTAGAAATGTCCAATTCCGAACCATAGGGGTGTTTTTGGGGGAGATGGTTTGGAAAGGGGTATATTTGACATCAGTGAACAAACTGGGGATCTGATAGCCTCAACCATGTGGATGAGTCATCGCTCAGTGTTTCCGACCACATGGCGGAGACACGGAACTTTGATCTCCCCTTCAAGGTCTACATTCACAGTAGATCAATGTGGTCAGAAGGGAGGCCCCAATTCGAACGTGGGGCTATAGTGTTCCACACAGATGGCTCCGTCATGAATGTTAGGGCTGGCTCGGGTATTTTTGGCCCACGAACAGAGATTTCAGAATCTCTGGGAACAGTCGCCACCATTTTCCAGGCAGAAATATATGCCATAAACTCCTGCGCTGACAGACTGGTGAGTCGTCAAGTGAATGGAGCAAAAATCTACATTTTATCACATAGTCAAGCAGCCTTTAAGGCACTAGCTTCCTTCACCATCTCGTCGAAGCTGGTATGGGTGGGAAAGGAGTGTCTGGAGATGGGATGCCAGTGACGCCGCCAGCGCGTTCTGTCGACAGTTTTTGCAACTTCCTCTTATCTCTACCTACCACGGGGATGAAGGCAAGGCCAGGGAGCGAGGCAAACGTTTTGAAAGTTCTTGAATGTTTTAAAATACAGGGTGTCCCACAACCTACCTCCTCCTTATCAATCGTAATAAATGAGTTACAAGAACAATTCAAATGGTAACCCCCTTGTTTTTTCCGTAGATCTCGAGAATGTTCTTTAAGACTGCCTCCCAATTTCAACGTTATATTTCTCCCATTCAAAACATCACTTTCTCATTTTGAAAATATGATTTGGACTCTTCAAAACTCCCTCTTCTTTACTGTTATAATTTTCAACATCCCAAGTATGATTAACATGATTAATTATGGTTTTTAAAATTGAGGGTGCAGTAGTTAAGTTTTTTACTAGGCAAAAACTTCACTGCTGCTCCCCAGGTTAACAACTAAATTAACAACACTCAAAAAATTCTCTTTCTATCAATTAGAAGGATAATTACTGCTGGACCCCCCCCCCCCCCTTTCAATTCCAGGAGAGTCTGGGGGATTTTCTACCCTCGATTCTAACCACAGGTTTGGTTCTATTTGTCCAACTAATTGCTTTTTACTATCAGGATAGATTTAGGGTATTTTTCGTTCTTGAGTTGGGAGTTTTTGAGGATCCAAAACCTCCTATACACATGATTCAGATCAATTTTCCAAATAATCCATATTTTACTAAAAGGTCTGATTTAGGATATATTTTAAGATATGTATTGTGGTACTAAAACTGCAAAGTTCAGCTCTGAAAGTGCGAAAATTGCGAAATAATGAATTTTCGAAGATAGGTATTAAACATGAACCTAGGAGGGAAATGGAATGGGTATTGAAGAGTTGACACATCCCAAGTATGATTAACACTAATTAATTGTGGTTCTATAAAATTGGGGGCAGTAGTGAAGTTTTGCCTAGTGAAAAACCTTACTACCGCCCCCTCTTTCAAACAGCAGAATAATACAATAAAGATCTGTCTGATGAAGCAGATATTCGCTATCGAAAGGTTGAGAATCAAAAACATGATAAAGTACCTATGGCTGGACTCCTACCCGTCCGATTTCAAGCGATTCTGGGAACCACCCTCCCCCCCACCTGTGATCTATTTATGCAACTAACCTATATTTTACCAAAACGATTGATTTAGGATATCACTCTATTTTTGAGATCCAGACCACCAAAGAATACACATCATTCAGATCAATTTATCCTAAAATATATCCTAAATTAGTCCTGATCCAAAATCTTCTTTTAATGAGCACATTATTATTTAGAATAAGTTTTCTTCGACAATGAATTGGTAGTTTGCAATTTGATTACAATCACAGTGCTAAAATTTATGAACAATTCAACGTAATTAAACGAAAATTCGATCATACGATCATGCTGCATGACAGGAATTTTTTGTTATAAAATTTGTCTTTATTCATTGCATTTTTAAAGGAGTGATTCAGTATGGGTACTGATATGACAGAAAATGAAAACTCGGCGCTCCGCGCCTCGCCAGGGGGCAAGCCCCCTGGACCCCCCGTTACCTCTATTTACATACTTCGGACGAAATTATTGAAACACAGAATGTGTTTGCGTTGTCGCGCAACCAAGTGACAACCAAACAAGCGTCATTGTTTACTATTCATTTATAACATCAATTTATATAGTTATAGTATGAAACTACGAAAAAAAATACGAAATAAATTCGTGATAAATCAAGAGCGATTTATCAAGTAAATGTTCCTAAAGAGGCTACATACGAAATTACAGCTTCCTAGAGTGTAAAGTATAGAAATTAGCTTTAAAAGCCACTCATCTGATCCGGACCCTGGACATCGTCAAGTAAATGTCCTAAAGAGGGCTACATACGAAATTACAGCTTCCTAGAATGTAAAGCATAGAAATTAGCTTTAAGAGCCACACATCTGATCCGGACCCTGAGCATCGTCAAGTAAATGTCCTAAAGAGGCTACATACGAAATTACAGCTTCCTAGAGTGTAAAGCATAGAAATTAGCTTTAAGAGCCACACATCTGATCCGGACCCTGAGCATCGTCAAGTAAATGTCCTAAAGAGGCTACAAACGAAATTACAGCTTCCTAGAGTGTAAAGTATAGAAATTACCTATTCAAATTATTTAACCTCCGCTTCACAAATCAAACCGTTTTCGTAATACTCAGATCACCTGCTATGAATCAAATCATCGCAACACAAGCTCAATGAAATCATCAGAAATTAACAAGCGGTTGCAATCATGTTCACAATATCAATTATTGAGAATGATCACCTGTGTGTAAACAATTATTTATATAACCATGCTCATAACTCAGTTTGTTGGACACGCACTTCGCAGTAGTTAACATAATATTGTTGGATAAATCGAGAGCTTTCGAACGAATGGTCAACGAATTTTGTGGGATGAAAAACGACGAAGTACCATATCCCTAGCAACGACTCGGTTGTACGTGAAAATCATCCGTCACACATTTCGTTACCATCCCGCGTTCCATTTTCGGCTAGTTAGTCCATGGCTAAAACACATTCTGTGTTTAAAAAAAAGTAAATTAAAAAACAGTGGGTATTCGAAATCAATCCTTCTATTAAAATATAGATTGGTTGGATAAAGAGATTGGAGTTGAGTTTAAAAGTATATTTCGCAGGTGAAATTAACAAAAAGTTTATGGGTTCCGGATAGGAATCGAACCTGACACCTCCTAGACTGCAGTTGGAAGTATTAGCCACTCGGCTACGGAGAACCTTCGCCAATGCTGAAAACTAAAGTACCGTGATTGCCAGGTGTTAATTGGGGGGGAGTTCGGTCGGACGGAGATAGTAGGTGGGTAGGAACGCTGTAGGAGGTAGTTGCAAAAACTCTCGACAGAACGCGCAAGCGGCGTCACTGGCATCCCATCTCCAGACACCCCTGTAACAACCTAACTTCTACTTACGTGTTAGGCGGCTTTCACACTGCCCGCGATTTGAGCGAAGCGAAGCGATGCGATTACGCGCGAAAAAGACAAAACGCCGCGCGAGTAAGGTTTTTAAATGGGAGGAGGCGATGGGTGTTCACACTGCGAGCGGTAGAGGGCGGTTGCGAGCGATTTCGTGCGAGTGGCCTCTCGCAATCGCAAGGAACGTTGCGATTTGAAGCGAGCGATTCGTGCGAGTAAGGGTGAATTCACACTGCCCGCGATGCGATGCGATGCGAAGCGAAGCGAATGGAGGCGCGAACTTCCAAGCGATGCGATGCGATGATGTGTTCATACTGCTAGCGATTACAGGCGAGCGAGTAGACCAGTCGAGTATTTGGTGTCCCGGAAAGATGTTCCCATTTAACTCTGTTAATTCCTTTTTAGGCGCGAAATCTATTACTCGCACGAATCGCTCGCTTCAAATCGCAACGTTCCTTGCGATTGCGAGAGGCCACTCGCACGAAATCGCTCGCAACCGCCCTCTACCGCTCGCAGTGTGAACACCCGTCGCCTCCTCCCATTTAAAAACCTTACTCGCGCGCGTTTTGTTGTCTTTTTCGCGCGTAATCGCATCGCTTCGCTTCGCTCAAATCGCGGGCAGTGTGAAAGCCGCCTAATAGATTTCGCGCTCTCCAGTTTGTTGTGCATTGTAAATTATCTTGTTTTTGAATTACTTATTTCACATTAAATTCACGATGGACATCGAGAAGTTGATAAACGGTGTTCAACAACGTCCAGCACCATTTTTGAACATTTTCTTCACTGAAATCCATTTTGGCACATTCTGAAACAATTCCTTAAGTTTTTCTAAAAATCATATAGGTAGGTACTTATTTTAAAAAACATATTTCTCAAAAAAAATAAACAAATGGGGGCGCATTTGGTTTGATTTAAAACTAAAAAACCTAGGTATCTAAAATAAATCGTTAACACAATTTTTTCTTCCCTTAACCATAGTTTTAACTGGAAGATTTCTTTGAAAATTCGCTCATTAATATGCTGCATGAATGGACTTTTTGTAATTTCATACAAAGTATGGAGAAAGAATCAACTAGGGGGTGTAGAAAGGGTTGAGGGCGCAATGCGCCGAGTTTTTTTTTGTTGAACTTGTTGCATTTCCGCTCTTAAAAATACATTGACTAAACTTTATAATTAAAAATTTCTTACTCACCTAATTGTGACCATAAGCTTTTCTTCTGCCGGTATGGCCATCCTGAAATTAGTGTCCTGCTTCTGCACTGCATTTGAAATCTGGGATAAAATATAGTCAAAAGTGTTTGAGCTCATCCTGAAATACCTCCAAAACCGCTCTTCATCCTCTCGCAGTTGAGGGTACAAATGGTGATATTCACCTAACGCACATCTTGGCTGATTCACTTCATGAACCCACTTTCTTTTACGCTTTCTTTTAATTTTCAACGTACTAGACTCTAATAAAAAGGAATTAACAGAGTTAAATGGGAACATCTTTCCGGGACACCAAATACTCGACTGATCTACTCGCTCGCCTGTAATCGCTAGCAGTGTGAACACATCATCGCATCGCATTGCTTGGAAGTTCGCGCCTCCATTCGCTTCGCTTCGCATCGCATCGCATCGCGGGCAGTGTGAATTCAGCCTTAGGTAGGAGGGGACAGTAACACTCATGAGTTTCCAGGATTTCAGGTTTCATTCGTCATCACTGAGTATTGGTTAAAGGGGATTTTGGGCAGTCAAATTATTACTTCGTTGATCTCCCAACTTATACGACCCTTTTTTCCCCAAAATCGCTAGTTTTGGTCAAGAATTGTGAGAATTCGTCGTCGGGGACATGAAAGCGGCAAATGAAATGAGGATGACCCATTTCTCCCCCCCCCCCCCCCCCCCTCCACTAAAACACCCCCTTCTACGGTTTAGATTTGAAAATTTTCAAGTAGGTACCTGTGATTTAAGCTAGAATACTTTTTTAATTTGCATAAATTCATCAAAACAATTTATTGGAACGTAGAGGAATTACTTCTGAGAACTCTTTATTTGGCTAAATTGATTCTCTAGTTCTTTTGAACTCTTCATCTTTCATTGTTTGGTCCCTCATAAGTCTAACTGAAGTGCTGCTCCGTATCCAAACCCAAGCTCCGCACTTCTCCATCTTCTTCTTGCGCGTCACACATGCTTGATGCACGTAATATGGCCCATATTCTCGTGACGTCATGCCTGGAGTAGGTTCACGTTTCAGCCAAAGTCGTCCATAACTGCCCTACGTCAATGAATCGCTCTCAACCAACCTATTTCTCACAAGAAGTTTGCCGTCTCACGTCAACATAATTCATGGTTATAAGGCCATTTTTCAACAGTTTTGTTTTGAAAAAGTATTATATTGTAGCAATACAAAGTTTCAATTCGACTAAATGTTATAATAATCGTGCCTGCCAGCGCAATAATTGATTGTAGATTGCTGTCAACGATACCAATCTAACGTGGACGAGTTTTTATTTGGACTAGGAGCCTACTAACTATAGTAGTTAATAAGTGTCAGAAAACTAAAGAACTTCATTCGTTTAGGCTTTGAGAATAACTATTAACCTGAAAAATAGTAAAGAAAAGATGATAGAAAATTCCTCAGGTGTCTGTACTGCTGTGTAGGTACCTAGCCATTGCTCAGGTAGCTTCATCAGCATTTTATTATAAGTTCGTAATACTATGCTCAACTGAGGAAGCTTTACTTGTTATATTGAATGAATAAAAGGAGAGATTTGATAGTTTGTCAAAGTAAACAAGGCAGGTTGTTGCTACACCAAGAAACGAAACTACTTAAGTAGGTACGTACGTCCTACCAGATTTGCTGTTAGTTTAAAGTGCCTAAAAAAAGTAGGTGGGTCGTTGCTTTGCCGACGAATACAACCGCTGATTAGCAAGTTTGTCAAATATCGAATCAGGGAATATGCATCATGAATTAAAAACCAGCTGCTAGGAAAAAACCTTGAAATGCGTTCTTCTGAAGGTAAGATTTCATAAAGACGGCATTGGCAGTGCAGTTATTGAGCGAGTTTTGCAGTTATGCAAATTTTAGGGACAAAAAAGGTAATAGGTACTTACCTACTTTCGTTTTTATCAATGAAGTAAATGAACAAGTAATAAATATACGGAAAGTATGTAGGTATACCTTCCCTCTAGGAACTCACCTTTCCACATGCGATAATTACTATTCCCGGCTGGCAGAGCTCTCATAGCACATCCGTTCACATGACCACTTTCACATTACTCTAGAGATTTGTAGTTTCAATTGATTCAAAGAACAGTTCTAACACTAGATAGGTAATCCAAAACATCTTCGCGGCTGATGTCTGGAACATCTAGAACACTTGTATGTCATCAACTCCCCAACACACATTTCATACGGATCTCTACCCCACAGATTAAATCTTGCGTTCATAGGGTTTGAGGTCATCAACTGATAATAATATGATGTAATTTGCATACAATTTATCACCTTGCATATTACGAATAATGAAAATATTGACTAGGAACTAGGTCAGACTATGATATACAATTGTCCAGCTGTGGCTACAAATGGCGCATTTTCGCATAGTTTACTCGTCACCATGACAACAAGGTGAAATAACTTCGACTTTGCCTTGCCTCGGCGTAAGGATGCGCTAGTGTCCAAGTCTCGAGAATATCGCCCATAGCCATTGTGATGCGGACTCTTAACCATCCTCGAACAACCGTCTGAGCCCAATTCCAAATGTCTGCTAAGCGCTCACCCAATACTTTCACTAAGGCATTCATTTGAGGAGCACATAGACCATCGACTGAACATACCAGTGGTGTGAATGAACAGTGCTAGAATACTCATAACATATTCGACAGTTCGTTCAGTGACGTTCGAGGCGCTTTAACTCCTCCACCCCTCCCCCTCCATTGTGGATCAGATTTGAAAAAAAAAGTAGATAGTCTTTGACTTGAATGGGAGTAATCCAAACACATACTCGACAATCAAATCCCCAGCTTGTTCAGTGATGACAAAGATAACCCATTCCCCCCTCCTCCCCTATGGGGCAGATTTGGAATTTTAAACCTTCTCTGGACTTCCAAAAATAATTTAAGACCAAAATTAGCCAAATCAGTCCAGCCGTTCTCGAGTTTTAGCGAGACTAACGAACAGCAATTTATTTTTATATAGGTATATAGATTATTATTCACAAAACTTTTATTTTATTTTTTGGTAATGTTATGGGTGGTTACCAATTTTTTTTGCACTCAGTGCTCAAATTGTAAAACAATGTGTGGGACGCCACTTCAGGCACCGACATGGGCCAAAAACGCAAGAGGGTTGCGAGGTCGCCACAGACGGACCCCCGGGAACGGGCGGGGGAGGCCGAACATCCTCGGGCAATTCCACCTGAAGCGGCGGCGCCCTCCACCCCTCCCCGAGACTGGCCGGTGTTGGCCGAGCGCTCCGGTGAGGTGGGGGGTGAGGCTATGTAAACCACGACGCCACCCCCTCCAAAGAGGTCCGAGTTGTATTTACCTAAAGTGGGTCGTGTGTTCCCTGGCCTAGTGTATACGCCATCAAGACTGTTCCCTGCGAACTCTTTACCCCCTCCACGAAAACTTACTGTTCCCGCCACTCCTCCCCAAGTTTCGCGAAAGCAGAAGAGTGACTGTTCCCCTATTAAGAGACAAATACTGATAAGTGATCCCTCCCCTATTCGTGAAAAGTTACTGTTCCCGTCGCTCCTCCCCAAGTTCCGCGAAAGCAGAAGAGTGAGTGTTCCCCTTATAAGAGACAGAGACTGATAAGTGTTCCCCTCCCCCATTCACGATCTCGAAGAAATCGGAATTCTATGAACTGGTAACATTATCTATTGCTTTGTATCTTTTAATGTTCACCCCTCTATTTTCGCCAATCCCGTCATACTTCATGTTACATTTAGACAAGCAAAGTGTTCACTTAATGTTTTTCTTTGAAACACAAGTTATTTCCCCGTTTTTTTTTTTTTTTTTTTTTTTTTTTTCTTTGTGTGGATTAAGTTTCATCATAACTCATAACCAAACAATGTTTCGCTAGTTACATTGTCTTTTTTGTTTATATATTTCTATTTTCAACATCTGAATATAGTCATTAAGATTACGATTCAGCTTATGAATAAACGGAATGCACTATGGTTGTTTATTGTTTTGCAAAGGAGAATAAGTGTGTTTCCCATCCGTTAATGTTCCTTGCTATCCATTCTGTAAGACTGAAAGTCCATCTTGTTGGAAACCTGATAGTAACGTGGTAGTTTAGGAACACCTTAGTTCTACAAATTTTGATTAACAGAAAACATTCAATCATTTGCAAATCTTCTATCGTAATTAGGTATCATATATCTTACGAAAAGCTTCTCATTTTCATCACGTTGAAGTTCACTCCTGTACAATTATTTTCGTTATAGTACATCAATAACACCAATTATCCTGAACTTGAAATTGGATTTAAAGCCTTTTAATAAAGCTTATGTTCTATGTCTGTGTATTTTTAGTCATAGCCTGTGATTCCCTACACTGGTAAAATTCATCTAGGTTTTCTCATGAGCAATACTTATCATTATTTATCAAATCAAACATTTTCTTTAGTCCAAGTCATATCGTCCGTTTCTAATAAATTAAGATACGGTACTTCAAGAAGGTACCAAAGGAACCTGCTTGAAGTGGAGTTGATTCAAAAACCCCTTAGTGTATTTGTAAGTACTTTCGATCGTAGAGAAGCTTCACTTCTCCAATAATCCGGCCAACCGCTTAGCAACACCCTACCAACGATCGATCCCCCTCACTTAATTGAGGGGAAGCTTACAAATGTAATTTGCTCATATGACCATCTGGAATTCTTTTGTATATATTGTGCTGTGCTGCAGGAGTCCTAAGAAGGAATTGACATACTGAAAGGTAACGCGATGTGATCTGTAGTTTTCACACCTTTTTCACAAGGTTAGACCAATGCTGATCCAGACTTGATATGACTACTCTGTATGAAGGCAGCAACGACAACAATCTTTGGTTTGATTTGGAAAACTAGTGACAATTATAAAACGAAACAACTAGGTAGTGATTGGGACAGCTACGAGTCCTTCTAACCATAAGGTGTGTTCCAAGCACCCGTCTGAGTTCACAAAACTTTTAGGTTCAAGAACCTGTCGGTGGGAACACTATCTGTCGGTGGGTTCATCTGACACTCAATGCACTAACCAGCGTCGTCTTTAGTAATGTTTAAACCTCGTGAGGTTATTTATGTGAGCATCATTCCCTCATTTGTACATTTGTTCATTGTTACTTCAAAATAAAAGTGTGCATCCATCCTGCTTCATCAAAAGGCACGACTCTATCCGCGTCAAATTCCTGCTCATCCAACTCCTTCTCCTCATCAGAACTAAGGACCCTCCCCCAATTGGCAATGGAAGCATACACTTCCGATTCCGAATCTTCTAGAAAGAGCCCCGCTATTCCATTAAGATTCATGACGTAAATAAAGTGCACACAAGCGAGGAACTAAAGAGATGTGAAAAACGATAACACAACAAGCATCAAGTAGACGACTGACTAAACAAGTATTTAGTGTGAGGGTTTGCAGTGAAATAAAATTTTTGGAAGGTTCAGAAAGGTTTCCGTTCGAGATCTCAACCCTATCCCCTAGCAGGTCTGAACAGTTCATGAACTCAGTACATGAACACATGGGAACACCATAGCCAGTGTTGAGTTCCTGAACTCAAAACGCTTGGAACATGATTTACGTACGCATAAGGTTCAGCGCCGAAGTAGTTCTTAAACGTTCATTAACTCGTGGTGCTTGGAACAAAGGTATAGATTATTTCTAAATAGGATATATGTCACCTAAAAAGCCTAGTGGTATGCAACAACAAATTATGTAATTGAGTCGACTATTAGTTACTTTATTTCATAAAATAGTGACATTCCATAAGTATAGTAACTTAATACATTAATTGTCTTTTCAAATGCACCGTATTTCACCATTTCATGCAAATGGTAACTGTAGATTCGCAGATAAAAGAATTCACCTTAGTATAAGGTAAGTAGGTATCTCTCTTTTTTTAAATTATTTTTTAATCAAATAGCATTCCCACAGCCTTCGAAGTGTTCTTTCATTATCTGCACAGCTTTGCTTCGATGGGATATTTTGTTCTTTTCCTCTTTGGGCATTTCACCATACGTCATCTGTAAAACAATTTTCTTGAGATAATGAGACCGAAATATTTTACGACATGTTTAAATCGTAACAGTGTTATGAAAGGGCAGTATTCTGATCAAATAAACTAAATTCTCTAGCACAAATCTACTTATGGAATTACTAGGAGAGAGCCTGGACCTAGAAAGAATTAACTTCCTTTACAGGATCTCGGAAATTGAATAATTTACGAGGCACATCCAGAAAGTAAGAGTACTGAGGTCCGTACGTGCGGGGGAAATTTTTGTTTCCAATGTTGGTCACACTGCGTGATATAGGAGGTCCTCCTGAACACAACGAGCACTGAAAAAAGCGGGTTTCACATGGAGCGGTACGAGCGTAACAACTGGAAAGACGGAAGGCCGGAAAACCCAGTGGAGGGGGCGGCGGAATGCGGCAGGGTGTTCACATGAAGCGGCACCTTGGTGAACGGAGTCATAACCTTCCTACTGAAACCCTCTCTGATCTGAAACCTCTACTAGTGGTTATCAACATTCCTGTCCAATGAGCTTGCGCTCCGCTCGACGGAACACGGCGACGGTATAAAAATTTCTACTGCCGTCCGCAGACCGCCCATTCCGGCAACATGGCAGCCACCATCCTCAACTGTTGTCCCAACAGCCAATCAGATTGCGTTCCGTCTTTTCGTCTTCCGGACATACCGCTCCATGTGAAACCAGCTTGACCTCGGTAGTATCAAAACTCCCTTTGTGGTGACCGTTTGCGTGAACCATGTCGATAAAAAATCCCACCAAGTGTGAGGTGCGCTCCGTCATCCCGTTCCTTGTCGCAGAAGGTAAAACGCCGACGGAAATTTTTTCATGGATCAAAGGGGTTTATGGCGAAGGTGTCATGAACAGAACGAACATTTTCAAGAGGTGTCGTGAGTTCAGCGAAGGAAGAACGAACGTTCACGACGATCAGAGGAGTGGGAGGCCTTCCATGTTGACTGATGAGTTGGTGAAACAAATCGAGGACGCTGTTCGTGAAGACCGCCAATTGACAGTGGATGAACTTGCTGCAATGTTTCCACAACTCTCCAGATCTCTCGTGCACGAAACAATCACTGAAGCTTTTGGATTCAGAAAATTGCGTGCAAGATGGGTGCCAAAACACCCACAGCCTGTTTTTCTCCACAGTCTCCGACGTTTTTCTAAATTTACTGATAATAACTTCAAAATACGACTTGCCATTGCTTTAGTAACTCCTCACTTCTTTTATTGTTACTCAGTTTACTCCTATGCTATTTCCGCTTCTTTGAAATCGAGACTCGTGGTTGCCTATAATGCTTGCTTGAGATATGAATATAATGTTAATGTACGTCAATCTGTATCCCATCTCACCCTTCTTTGCCTTCCCCTGGAGGATTATTTCATTTTCAGGCATTTAAAATTAATTGCAGAAATAATTAATGGTTCAATGCCAATGTATTTGTCCAACTTAGTTAATAGAGCCTCTTCTTTTAGATCCCACTCTCTCTCTCTGTCATCAGGCATACCAGTCGAACTATGTCCAAGTCCTTTGGGGTGGCAGGAGCAAGGATCAGGAATTCTCTTCCCTTGTCTGTGTGTGCGTCCCCCTCCATTGGTCGATTCTTGAAGGCTACTATTCAGTATCTAGACATCCGATAGTAGCCAGCATTTGGTGCACACCCCTTCGTTCTCCTCTCCCCCTTCTTTTGGTTTATTATTTCCCATAATAAGCCTATGTGATCGTGTAGCAAAAAATTTTTATAACCCCCCCTCAAACTTTGTCACTTTACGTTTCAAGGTAACTTGAAAAATCACAAGTACTTGAAAAATCACTAAAAAAGGCAAAAAACTGCAAAAAATTAACAAATTTCTATTTTTTAGCAGAATGCTGCTCGAAAAAAATTAATCGAACATGAACATGGACATTTAAAAATGTAAGCACAAAATTGTACTGAAAAATGTACTTGAATTTCATTAAAATAAGCTAAAAATCGATAGGAACACTTGAAAAAATCGTAAAAATCCACAAAATCGTTTGTTCATTGGAATATTACTGACAAAAAGTTAATTTGCTATAAAATGTATAATGAAATTTTTATTTGTCCCCAAAGTGCTCAAATTTCAACAGAATTTAACATAAATGTAATACGACCGTTTATGAAAATTCGCTCATACGATCATGCTGCATGACTGGAACTTTTACGTGTTATACCCATATAATACACCGCGGCACCATGAGGTGGGTACGGCGTTCCTTCGAGGCATGAATATATGTTTTTTTCTAGGTCAAATTCGTGTGTTAGCATATTTAATTAACATATCCCCTCGTCTTTTCGTACGTACTTAGATAAAGATATTATTAAGGCAATAACTATTTGAATAGATAGGAGCTCAAATCGAGAAATATAAACATGCGTATATAATTAAAGAAGTAAAGGTTGTGGCAACTCGAAATAGGACACGCCGAGGAGTCTGGACGGGCCTTATGATGTACGCAAGCCAACTAAAACTACGATCAAACTCAATTGAAAAAATAATAAACCTTTGTGAAATAATTTGCAGCGTTTTTTTATGATGCAGAATATCTTTAAACTTTCCTTCATCTTTTAATTATTATTTCCTTTATTTACCTAAATATTTATAATTTGTACTTGATGTTTTTCTTTTCTACGCCACCTCATGTCTAATTTTGTCTTTGTTGTTCATGTGTGCTTATATAAACATATTGTTTCCTGCACAATAAATTATTTGAATTGAATTGAATTGAAAACAATTGACACAGCAGCACAAAGTGAATCGGGTCGCCTGCACTCACGAGTTTCTTGAGCACTTTGAATTGGAAGGTGAGGATTTCCTGAGCTTGATTGTGACTCGAGATGAGACCTGGGTGGCTCATTACACTCAAGAGTCGAAAAGGCAATCATCTCAGTGGCGACACACCTCTTCTCCCTCTGCCAAACAATTCAAGACCTCCATTTCGAGCAAAAATATCATGGCCACCATGTTTTGGGACCAAAAAGGAATCATTCTGGTCGATTTTCTGCCCCAGGGGGGGATAATTAATGCCGTTTAACACTGTGAAACCCTTAAAAAGCTCAAGAGAGCAATCCAAACAAAGTGGAGGGGAATGTTGAGAAAGGGAGCGGGCTTGTTGCACGACAACGCCCACCCTCACACAGCCAACGTCACAAAAGAGCTGTAATATTCATTCGTTTGGGACATTGTGAACCACCCTTCGTATTCCCCTGACTTGGCTCCTTCCCATTTTCATCTTTTCACCACCCTGAAGACTCATCGCACCCTGGCAAGAAAAGTGACACTTTTAAAAAACCTCACTTTTCAGGAAAGCCAAAAAACCGAAATCAGTAACACAATAATGATGATTGCGTCCAAACGCTGCTACTTGGGACGGCCATTTTAACTTATTGTACGGAAGAAGCAATTCAGATAACAGATATCTTAATATATGTTTTGTTAATGTCATGAGGAATTGATTATTCGGTCAAAAAAAGGGAATTTCGTCGATGTGTCACTTTTCTTGCCGGAATAGTTCAAAAGGTGCTAGTAAATTGAGTTGTAACTAGCTATGCAAAGCGACACTTCCATTTTTTTAAATTGAAAAAAAGGGTGTGAAACAACAAAAAGCTTGTTGTAACAGCAACATTTTAATAGAACAGAAGGAAGAGTGAACCTTAATCACAGCACTTGAAAAAGTTAGGCACTTTTGGGTGGCACTTGATTAGGTACTTAGTCTTACAATTTCCCAGATAAATGTCATTACCTATTCTCAAACTAAATTAAATATTTAAAGAACTAGAGAACGCAACACAATACTAACTTATACATCCATTTAAAAAACTTCTTCAGTCTGCAAAGAAGTACTCGCATTCAAGCAAAAATTGTTCATAAAACCAAGGAACATTAATTTAAAAAAAGTTTTTTCTGAAGAGATAACAAGGGTTTATTAAAGAATAATAAACCAAAAGAGATAGGTAGGACCTAAGGCTATTGGTAATACCTAAAGCACCAACAACTGACACTGTAGAAACTAATTAAAAAGAGTTTGGCACGAAGTAGTGTTGTGCCATTAGAGCTAAGACTAGGAAATTCGGAGTCACATATAAGTCATTCGCAGTCAGTTAAATAAGGCGCAATAGTAGGATTCATAAAATTGAGGAATTAGGCTGTCAGCAATCAAATCATTAATATCTGGTTTCTTACCATCTGCTAATGGTATCTTGCTTGGGTAAGCAGGGGATAGACTGAGCTCGCAAGGATGGGACGAAGAAGCACGCCTTGAAGAGGCTCGAGTACTTTTGACAACCACTTCCGAAAATTCATCTTTGAAACCAGATTTAAAAGAAACAGAACCCCTTGAGTCGATTTTTGAGCCTTCATAACCCTTACGTCTGTGGTTTTAATTGACTTTCCATCAACGGTTTCACTATAATTAGTTCCAGTTTGCTGCGCCAAACCCTTGAGATCATAAAACTGGGAAAATTTTTTCGAAGTGTCACTTTTCTTGCTGGAAGTTGGCCCAAAACCGGTGCAAGGAAAACTGACACTAACGACTTCCCACAGCCAGTGTTGTTACTACAGCCAAAACAACTTTTTCCTCTGGTAGGTATCAGTCTGGAGCACGCAATGAAAGTGCTAACCCAAAACCGGATTTTTTGAGAAGTGTCACTTTTCTTGCCGGGGTGCGTCATATGGGTGGAAAACGCTTTTCAACCTACGAGGAAGTGAAGGAAGAGGTCCATGCGAGTTGGCGAGAGAATTCTTTAAAGAGGGTATCAAAAAACTTGTGCCGAGGCTCAAAACTTGCATCGAAACAGGAAGGCGGTTATGTAGAAAAAAGAGTCCAGTCATGCAGCATGACCCCATGAGCGAATTTTTGAAGAAATCTTCGACATTTCAGTCGCTATTGATCGTGTAGAGAAATTTTAGTTTATGATTTTGATAGACAAACATGGAATCAAATTATTAACACATTCACAGAGTAAACTCATCAGATGTGATTACACTTTTTTTTTTAACAATCACCTACTACCTACGTTTTAAACAGCATGGTTCTAGGATTGGTTATACGGGGATACTTCCATAAGAGTAGTTCAATCTGAATTTGGACAATGTTTCATGCAAATATTACCGATTTTTACGACTAGCGAACGGCATTATTTCGATTTTTGACTGATTTTTCAACTTTGAAATTTTTGAAAACTTGATACATGTTCTTATAGGAAATTTTACGCTGATTCCGAATATACCACATGTTAGTATGTTGAAAAAATTATTTCGCACAACAAATCGCAAAAAAGTCTAGTCATGCAGCATAACCCCAAAAGCGAATTTTTGAAGAAATCTTCGACATTTCTGTCGCTATTTACAACTAGCGAATGGCATTATTTCAATTTTTGACTGATTTTTCAACTTTGAAATTTTTGAAAACTTGATACATGTTCTTATAGGAAATTTTACGCTGATTCCGAATATACCACATATTAGTAAGCCGAAAAAATTATTTCGCACAACAAATCGCAAAAAACAGGCTATTTTGAAATTGTTGACTACATTTTTGAAAATTTCAACCCGAAGATGTAATCCGATCACGCTGGCCAACGAACTTCAACTTTCGTTTTGTGTCCTTAACATTTTAAAATTTGTTTGAGTTTCTAGCACAATTCTACAGACAGTTATCGTCTGGAATGACACATACATACATATATACATACATGAATACATACATACATATAAAAATGCGTTAAACTTCAGAATATGATTCAGAATAGTCTGAAACGGATTTCTGCATAAAATGTTTCCAAAAATTCACATTCTACAAATTTTGAGGCGAGAGCAATAGCTTAATTTTCTTCAAAAATTCGCTAAAAGCTTGTGCCGAGGCTCAAAACTTGCATCGAACGGGGAGGCGATTATGTAGAAAAATAAGTGAGATGTTAACCTACAAAACCCTGTTTTTTTTTTGTTTTTTTTTAATACAATTTTTAAAAAAATAAAAAAATCTAGTACTCTTACTTTCTGGACATGCCTCGTATACACTATTTTCTATGGCAACAACGAGATAAGAACCTACATTCCATCATTTTGCATAGCTAGCTGGGAGAAATTCAGAAGCCTGATGAATAGGGATTATGATAAAGAAGTGTTACTCACGTCATAACCATCAGGTTGAAAACAAGGGTCCCATCCGAAATCCCGTTTTCCTCGAGGAACCACAATCTTCCCTGGGGTGATGCCCTGGAACAGCAATACTTTGGATCCTGGGCCGTCAGCGTATGCCAGTGTGCAGATAGCATTGGCGGCAAAGTTATCGAAACCAACCAACATTTTATGAAGTCCTTCAGGGCCAAGTTTGTCCAAAAACCACTTGATGTATGGGCCTAGAAAGAGGAAAATATACATAAATGAAAATGTAATTTTCAGACGTATCCTCTCAAAAGTCCAAAAAATCTTCAAGCCCTCAGATTTTCCTTTTGACACAATAAGTCAAAACTCATCAATTTCAGTCCCAAATATTTGTTTGATCAGATGAATTTATAATAAATTGATTGATCCTAGGAAACTCTTTCTACTGGAGGGAAAACCCCACCATCCATGAGAATATCTACAGTTAGTCCCGAAAGTATTCGTGAATTCTCTATTGATCGAACTTCATTAGAAAATTTCAAGGCTCTTTTGTTGTGAGCATTCAAGTCCATAGATTAGGTAGGTAGGTTGATGTTGTTCATCTTATCAACGACCGTCGTCCACCATCACAATGTCCGTCACCTGCAAACCATCGCCGCGCCTTCTTTGCTTCCAAACTATATCTTCTAAATTCGACTGTGTCCAAATCTCCCCAGCTCAGTTCCCTGCAAGCGGTCATGGCCGAACCTATGCTAAAGCCATAGGCATTTTTACGCACGTGCAGCACACTAATTCAATTTTTCCAATCGATTCCCCAATTTTCTTAACCCCGGCTACTGCGAATCAGCTTTTGGGGACACCTCTTCAGTGATCGTTGAGTCGGACCAGCCATCCCCCTCCCAAGTTGCATACCAAGTCCCAAATTTGAGCTGACTTAGCCCTTTGCGGTCGAAAGTTGAATTCCGATCGTGTCCACAAGGACGGGACCCGGTCAGGGACCGGCATTATGCATGTACCTTACAGGACGACTTATTACACGCCATTATATCTTTCAAGGACGATACGCTTTTTGCAATAGGTCACCTAAAAACGGTACATCACGTTTGAAGACATATTCATCAAATAAAAGCACAGATTACCTATCATTATCTTTTTCTTTTTATTGTAATCATTTCCCCAGAACAAAAATATGTCTGGTCGTCTTGCTCTTCCATTTGAAGCAACAATCTTTCAATTTGTTCATCGTTCATGACGAAAAAACCACTTACGAACTGAAAAAGCACAATTACTAAACACAGAAAACTGGGTACAATGGATACCGCACACGAAAACAACACGAGGACAAGAGTTATCAGTGAGAAAATAATGATAAAAAGTCGAAGTAGTAACCAGTCACAGAAAGGTTTCTCATATTCCTTCCCAATGGGTTCATTTTATCAATAAAGTGCTGCGATCTATTGTCAAAACCTTCAGTAAAACCTACTGAATTGCCCCCAATATTTAAAAAATACCAAGCTACCACCGGGTTTCGTCTGTGAAGACAAGAAAGGGCGCCGAGCAGTGACCGGCATTCGACCCCTATGAGGTAACAAGGTCGCCGAGCAGGGACCGGCATTCGTCCTGTGAGACATCCCTCTCTCAAAATGTCCGTATTGCCTAGCCGGGTCCTGACCGGGTTTCGTCCGGAAAGGGTTAGGGAGGAAGTTCAACTCTCCATCAACTGCAGTAAGATCTTACCATTTACAACCCATTTTGAATATGGCCGCCTCATAAACCTACCATCACTATCCTCAACGACTTTGCTATCTCCAGCATCAGGGCCCCAACAAGCGCTTTAGTTTTTAACATATATATTAGTAGACATACATACAGATAGCCAGGCTTGCTTCAAAGCACTGATGAATCCGGTCACTACCTCAACAATGATAATGAGGCTAAAGATAAACTGACCAAATTAGGCACCCAATTAGACAACAAAGTGTATGTCAATTGGGTGCAAGGTCATGAAGGACACATAGAAAATGAGGAGGTAGATCGCCTTGCCAGGCAGGGGTCGTCTAGAAACTATTACGGGTCAATCCGAGCCTTAGGCATAACTCGGAACGCGTGTAAAGCCAAGGCAAACACCTGGGCCATCAAAGATCTAAAATAGTTATGGAGAAAAGAGGACAGCAGGTATAGACAATCTAGGATGTGCATCTCTGGCTGCGATAAGAGTCGCTCAGACTGGATTATATCACAGCCTAGAAAGCAAATAAGGAAAATAATTGGGGTCCTCACAGGGCATTTTAGCTTTAAGAGGACCCTTTTAGCGAATTTTTGAAGAAAATTATTAGCGAATTTTTGAAGAAAATTAAGCTATTGCTCTCGCCTCAAAATTTGTAGAATGTGAATTTTTGAAAAAAAATTATGCAGAAATCCGTTTCAGGCTATTCTGAATCATATTCTGAAGTTTAACGCATTTTTTTATGTATGTATATATGTATATATGTATGTATGTATGTATGTATGTATGTATGTATGTATGTGTCATTCCAGACGATAACTGTCCGTAGAATTGTGCTAGAAACTTCAAACAAATTTTAAAATGTTAAGGGCACAAAACGAAAGTTCAAGTTCGTTGGCCAGCTTGATCGGATTACATCTTCGGGTTGAAATTTTCAAAAATGTAGTCAAAAATTTCAAAATAGCCTGTTTTTTGCGATTTGTCGTGCGAAATAATTTTTTCAGCATACTAACATGTGGTATATTCGGAATCAGCGTAAAATTTCCTATAAGAATATGTATCAAGTTTTCAAAAATTTCAAAGTTGAAAAATCAGTCAAAAATCGAAATAATGCCGTTCGCTGGTTGTAAAAATCGGTAATATTCTTCAAAAATTCGCTCATGGGGTCATGCTGCATGACTGGACTTTTTATCATGTCCAAGGCATCTTCTCCACTCTGCGAATGTGGAAACGGAGAGGATACGGCTGAACACTTTCTGTGTGATTGTGATAGAAACTGGAGATCTAGGCAAGAGGCCCTAGGACATTATATGTACAATCAAAGACCTAGATTGGAAAAAGATCAAGAAGTTTGTTGAGTTAAGCAACAAATTTAGTTACATAGCGCAGCCATAGAATCCCCAAATTAAAAGGTGCCCTTTTTGGGGAAATACAAGCCATTAGTCCTGGGATTTCTTTCTGTGGAAGCCCTATGCAGTCAGTCAGTAAGTTCACTATTATCTTTAGAAATGAATAAAGGAACTAACTGACGGAAATTATTGGTGCACAAAAATGTATCAGAAAAATCTCATAATTATAATTTAAACAAAACTTACATAAAGTGAAGAAAATATTATTTACTTATTGGATTGTATAGAGAAGGTCTAGAATCATCCTATATGATAGAAAATGCACGTAAGAAATACATAACAATAACTATGCGTGGCATTAATTTCTGCATAATTTTTAATGAGTTGTTTTCAACATGCTTTCCAACTTTGTCTGATTTTAGCGAATTTTTGAAGAAAATTAAGCTATTGCTCTCGCCTCAAAATTTGTAGAATGTGAATTTTCGAAAACATTTTATGCAGAAATCCGTTTCAGGCTATTCTGAATCATATTCTGAAGTTTAACGCATTTTTTTATGTATGTATGTATGTATGTATGTATATACGTATGTATGTATGTATATATGTATGTGTCATTCCAGACGATAACTGTCCGTAGAATTGTGCTAGAAACTTCAAACAAATTTTAAAATGTTAAGGACACAAAACGAAAGTTCAAGTTCGTTGGCCAGCATGATCGGATTACATCTTCGGGTTGAAATTTTCAAAAATGTAGTCAAAAATTTCAAAATAGCCTGTTTTTGCGATTTGTTGTGCGAAATACTTTTTTCAGCGTACTAACATGTGGTATATTCGGAATCAGCGTAAATTTCCTATAAGAATATGTATAAAGTTTTCAAAAATTTCAAAGTTGAAAAATCAGTCAAAAATTGAAATAATGCCGTTCGCTAGTTGTAAAAATCGGTAATATTTGCATGAAACATTGTCCAAATTCAGATTGAACTACTCTTATGGAAGTATCCCTGTATAACCAATCCTAGAACCATGCTTGTTTAAAACGTAGGTAGTAGGTGCTTGTAAAAAAAAAAAAAAAGTAATCACAACTGATGAGTTTGCTCTGTGAAATATTCCGTCCTCCGATTCTCTCGGTCGCTCTCTTTAATGTTTTATTTGTCTATCAGAATCATAAACTAAAATTCCTCTACACGATCAATAGCGACTGAAATGTAGATTTCTTCAAAAATTCGCTCATGGGGTCATGCTGCATGACTGGACTTTTTTTCCCTACATCTCAGCTGGCAACCCTGGACACACTCTTCAATTTCTGCAGTCTACAAATAGGACAATAATATTCATATAAACTTACCTGGTAGCCCACCGAGTGCTTCAAAACACAGACAGGTGTCTTCAACGATAACGGGTCCTTGAATTATACCAGCTGCCTCCAGACACTTTTTCTCACAAACGTCGTTCACTTCTCCCTGAAGTTCAGGTAAGTCTATTTTCCTGTTCACCAACTGTAAATGAAGGTTCAACTAATATTAACATTGAGTTGTATTTGTTCCAGCACCTGGTGAAGTAGCTGCTGTTATGATTGAAACCCTACATTAACTAAGGCAATTACCCGCAACAGTAACCCTTCCATCTCTATTATGAGCATGTGGGTGATTCTCACAGAAAGGGGCAGAAGTGATGTCCGGACCAGTTGCGGCGACCCAATAAGGATTTGGGAGCTGGCGAAGGTCTTAAATTGTAGTATAGGTTTTTATCTAGAACCCTTTTTTCCATTTTTAGGTTATGTTTATTCCTTTAAATAGAAAATTAACTAAATATAGTCAAATCGTCATCGACCTGTCCTGTCCCAATGCGACCTTCCCAACTTCAAGCTTTAATTAAAGGTCTTTCCGCTTTTGAGTTTGGATTTTATTCAATTTTTCTACATCAGTATGATTTCTGAGATGCGTTTCTGATTTGTCACAATTGTATTTTAGCGGGTTTTTTTGCCGCTTTTTTTTTTTTCGCGCCCTTCTCAGTTACCAGAAAAACCGCCATTCGTTTTAATTCAGTCAACTCGTGGTCGTCAGCGGGAGCAGATGTGTGCTGGACCGTGGGTTGGTCAATCACAATCGTCAGAGACCTGTCCACTTTTTCTAAGTGAGTACTTGAACTCAATTTTTTCTTATGGTATTTTTATTGTGCACCGAACGGTCTAGTTTCATGTTATATGCCGAATTTGGGAAAAAGCTTGCCACAAGGTGAAACATTTGAGAAAAACTGAAGAATCATCATCGACCTGTCCATCATCAACCTGTCCTCTCCTGAAAATTCGAGGACAGGACGATGACGAAAAGGACAGGACGATGAGGAAAAAGGCAAATCTATTATGTTTTTTGGATTTTCTAGTATTCCCGTATTCTCGCATTTAGTAATCCAATATTCTCGTATTGACCATTCAAAACACATATCTACTTAGCCGAACGTTGTGAAGGTCTACTAGGACTTATTCGAGAATTTCCGTCATTCTTCGTTTGTTGGATTCGCCCTACAGTGGTCACGTTTTTCGGTCTATTGACTTGAAATGTTGAGGGTTAACGTTTCTTGGCAGTTATAGCAAATTTTCCTTTTATGATGCCAGGACAGGGTGGTGATGCAAATGGTGAGAATCAACGGGTCTGTCCTAGTGTCATCGACCTGTCCGCCTAAATTTTTAAATATTTTTTTTCTGAATTAATAAAAGCGCTACTGTTTGGATTTGCTTCGAATTTCGATACATACGATATAGAGAGCATCTGTGATTTTTTTCAGCTCGATTCGATCACTTTTTCTTTTTTCAAAAGTCAAACTCAAAACTGACCTTTTCTGTGAGAATCACCCATATACATTAGGTTGGTGGAGTGGACCTAGAGGGCGTTAATTTTCTATCAAATATACTTCTGGAACAGAATTGCATACTAAGTCGCATCACACTGTATTCTCTTTTTTTCTTCTTTTAATTCAAAAAACAAAATATTTATGCCACGCCCATCCTCAATACGGCTCATTCGAGCCGAGAAGACACCCAGCTTCAATAGGATAATATATTAGGTACCTAAGTAAGAAGGTAATGGCAGCATCCAAGTCCCACAAAGACCAATAAAAACCTAGGTATTTACTTTTTCTTATTTGTTGCCTTCTGTTATCCACCAACATTCCCTTGTTACCAGAAAATGTGACAATTAAAGGTAGCAGGTGGTGGAGAGTGTTAACACACTCCATGGGGCAGATCTACTACATTCAAGGAGAATACCAACTCATAGAAACAAATGGGAGATGGTGAACGAGTGTACATTAACTTCTTAGGTTCAGAATTGAATTCCACATCCCTTTTGGTTTATTATTTTCAATTAATAAGCCTATGTGATCGTATAGCAAAAAAATTTTATAACCCCCCCTCAAACTTTGTCATTTTACGTTTCAAAGTGTGTAGAATCCAAATTTGCAATGTCCGTCCGCTGTTCGGGCCATAAAAGGCTTTAGAATTGACTTAAAAAATCCGTTCTTTCGCACATAGACTCCACTTTGGGTCTAGTTGGTCCTAACTTCTCGCCAGCTCGATCACTCCACACCCATGGGTGCTATGAGCCAAAAAATAGGTGAAAAAGTGTCTTTTTCGAGCTTTGAGTGTTAGACTGACGTACACATGCACGCCTGGCACGCTTAGTGGAATGATGAAAACATTGGCAGAGGGTCATGAGGGGAACATAAGGCGTCCGCACATTGAAACCTCGTCTATAATAAGTAATTTCAGGTACGATAAATTGCAGCGGATTGTATAGGCAATGTCTTCAGACAATTCAGGCATTTGACCCCCATACTGCGACACTGGTAGTGCAAAAGCCGCATGGAGCGTAATTCCTCCAATAAGGAAAGCTTTTCTAGCTTTTCTAGGTCATATTTGTGTGTTAATACCAATGCTTTTCCTACGCATATTTAATAACACATCCTCTCGACTTTTCGTATGTACTTAGATAATGATATTATTAAGGCAATAATTATTTGAATAGATAGGAGCTCAAATCGAGAAATATAAACATGCGTATATAATTATAGAAGTATAGGTTGTGGCAACTCGAAATAGGACACGCCGAGGAGTCTGGGCATGACGTACGCAAGCCAACTAAAACAACTTTGTGAAATAATTTGCAGCGTTTTTTAAAAATCAAACCGAAGCCACCATACGGTGATGAACAACCAAGAAAATTAAGAGGTAGAGAGAGGCAGCCACTCATGAGTTGAGAAAAAAAGTGGGCCACTGAACATCTCCCTCCACAACAAATATGTAACCCCGAATCAAGAAGATCTAAGGAGTGAGGGTATATCCAGCTTCACCAATGCAGAACAGCACGAACGCTCCGAGGGTTAAAGTGGTATGTACGAACGGTCCAGAATGAGCACACTCTTTTCAGTCAACTATGTACGAACGCTCTCGTACCCTAAGTACGTATCCTCCCACTGAAAATCGTTAAGTAGTGAGCTATTAGCGCTACCCAGAGGACACCGCGAGGAGGTTGCTCACGTAGTCCCCCATTATCATTGCCAGAGGCGAATCGTCAAATTTAAATCTAATAAAATGTCTAAAAATAAAGTTAACTATAAATAATAGAAATCGTCAACAATAACAGGCGTTCGTGGTGCTCAAGGTGGAATCGCTGACTTGGCTAGCCCATATGTCAGGAGGGTACAACGCTGTATCTCCAATGTACGTATGAGATCACAGAAACATACAGCCAGATAGTAGGAGACAGTGGGAGGACACTTTACTCCGTAAACAAAGATATGAATACGAGACATGATAACCCTCGATAGGATTGAGCTAAAAACTTCGTTCTTGCGTCTGAGTCATTTATAAACTAAGCCCCTTTGGGCCCCCCATTGGAATGTATTTAGCGAATAACGGTTTAGTGTGAGAAAATCTCACATGTCACCTCTGGCGAATTGATGGGAATGTTAGTGTACATTTGACTGGGCACCGAGGGGAGTATTCGTACATGGTGAGGCTCCGACAAAATCCCTTTCTCCTTCCCGGGGAGCGTTCGTACAAGCGCCTGAAGACACCAGCCTTCCAACATATTTGTCCAATGATATAAAGGTCCCTCTACACAATGGTCAATACTACACACGTCAAGACCACATTGCACACGGATGATTGTTTAGACGCAAAATGACCTTGAAAAAACCACCTAAGACCAGGCCGTGCGAGCAATCCCTCCCACCGCAGTTTTTCGTGAAAGATCAATGAGAAGAACTAGCATAGGCCACAGTCTCCCCCCCCCCCCCCCCCCTCCACGAACTTATTCCAGGGTCCACATCCACACAACAGGCCATCACTCACTTAGGTACTTCACACATAGCTTCGCAGTCCATTTTATGTTTGAGAACATTTTTCCTTTTGAGGGAATCTATTTCACACAAGCTTTTTCTATGTTGTAGATGGCAATAGTAGTTCCTCATCCTACTACTACTCATCCTCTACTAGTTTCGTGTTTAATTTATGGTGCGATTAATTTATGTTGATTCTTTTCCCCATCATGAGGTAAAGATTAATTATGCCTTCTTCGGCCATCTCTTCTTGATTAATTGTTTTTTCACTACCAACGCTTCGTACGCTTGGTAGGAAACACCACGAGACGTTCCAAACCCGACGCGAGCACCTCCCACCCTACTGCCTTTTCCCCTCCGTTTGTTCCTCGCTGGGTAACAACCGAACAGCTGACCCGTCTTATCACTTATCTTATTGTTTAGGTTCTGTTTAGATTGCAGTACTTTGACATGCGTGTTTAGTTTATATATACTTTTAATTATATGTTAAATATGTAGTTTAAATTACATTTATTATATGTTCCTCCGTTTCAACATGCTATTTTGTTACCATTGCACGTACCAAACGAAGAGGAAATTCAATCTTCGCCGGCACATAGAATCTTGGCATGGTTCGGACAAAGTTAACTCGCCAAACAATGAATTTTTCATGTTCAGGAAAATTTCTTGAGTTTTATTACTTGTTTACTGTGATTTTACTCAACTCTTTTCTAAGTCAGTCTCTAAGTCACATGAAAAATGAGTGGGGGTAATTTATTGTTCCTCCTATATAATAAAATAAAAGCTTTATTGTTCTATTAATTTGTCATTTTGCATCAATTTTATTTTCCCTACTCCATTTGAAATATGTGTTCAGCTACAATGAATCAAAAGGTTGAAGATAAGATAGCAATAAATTTTATAGTTAAAAATGTTAACGTAAAAAGGTGCTCTAATTTCAAAATTTATGAACTTGAGAAATGGCAAAAAATTCGTTAAACAAATTTTATTTTAAAATTTAATGGGGAACTTTCATGTGTTGGAATTTCACACTTTTGACCCCAGATTCGGATTCAGCACACTTGAAAACCTTCTCTACTACTAATTTGCAGCTCAAAATACTGTTTAGTCTGGCCAATAAACGGGTGATAAGATCACGCAAGTAGTAATGCAAGAGAGCTGAAGGTTCCTTCAGACAGGTGAGGGCCGTGACGTCATCGTGCAATTCGTCGTCGTGAATTACAAGAGCCGTATTGCTGGTCTGATACCCACCGTACAGCTACTTTTTGGAAAGCTCTCGTTAAGATCTGTCTATTAAGCAAATAAAAATAACCATGTAAATTCCGCATTGTTTTATTATTCATTTTATTTTAAGATTAAAATTATTTATTAAAACGAGTTTGTCACCATGAAAATTTGAACATTACCTACCAGGCAGATTAGCTTCTTGAAAGTATTTAAATTTGAACTTATAAGGTGCATGCTGAAAAAGTCATGAGTTAAGGTATACTCGTACCTTCATAATTGAATATGAATTAGAATTAACTCGGAAGTTCATGCTGCTTGACTGAAACTTTTAAAATCATGATCCTAATGTCTTACGTCAATCTGAAAGATATAAAAAAAAGCTTTAAAATACTGGCGTTCAAGTTCGATTCACTATTAATTTGTTTGTACATTTGACAATAACTCCCTGCAGTTATTTACGAAGGTTGGCAACGATGAGCGGTTGCTTTGTAGGGAGGAACTTGTAGGAGTGGGAGGTGCTCGCGTCGGATTTGGAACGTCTCGTGGAAACACCCAGGGAAATAGCCACAGCATTTGATACTTAAATTTCTCCATTCATCATATTATACCTTCCCCAGAAGCCTGAATTATAAAACAAAATTAAAATGTACAGGATAATGAAGTTGACAGAGCAGAGCCATAGAAAACTCTTGCGGTCATCCGAACCCAAGGACTGGATGGAGCCAAGGCTACGTCAACGGGCCTTCTAAATACCACAGATGACAGGAGCATAGTCTAGTTCTAAGCCATTAATAAGTAGGACCTGCACGAAATCAAGCTTAGTGAAGTTAGCTACGGTCCATAATTCCGTTAATAATGGACGAATCGCGTCCAAATTTCACAGATACACTCAGCACCCTGACTGGTACCTCCGAATGAGGTCGGGCACGGCGTACCTACCCCAGGGGCGGTATTACACACTTACCGTGAATGTGCCGCAAAAATAACTATCAGAATTGGTTTCATCACCCAAAAAAACCAACATGGCACTATTTTTGTTGAGACTGGCAGTTTAGGGGTGAGGGAAAAATGCCCTCATTAAAGTGGACAGAATGAATATAGACTATAGATATATGTATATAGATAGATTTTCGGCGGTGGCGAAACTGATTTCGATGGTTAGTATTGCGGCATGTTTATAGGAAGTCCTTATAACCGCCCCCGTTTTCCCACTCTCCTAAACTGCCAGTCTCAACAAAAATAGTGCCATGAGGGTTTTCGAGGGTACTGAAACCGATTCTGATAGTTATTTTTGCGGCACATTCACGGGAAGTACGTAATACCGCCCTCGGGGTAGGTACGCCGTGCCCGACCTCGTTCGGAGGTGCCAGTCTGGGGGCTGAGTGTATGTGTGAAATTTGGACGCAATTCGTCCATTATTAACGGAGTTATGGACCGTTTCTAACTTCATTGAGCTCCAAATCATACTAGGTTCGTTCGGCTAAGGATTCTGAACGGTTCTGGACTGACCACGCCCTCTTTGTGGCGTTCGTTTAGGCGTAGGACTCGTCCAGTACCGACAGTCCGCTGTTCGTTTAGGCATCTATTACCGTCCAGGACCAGTTCAACCAGTCCTGAGATTTTCGTCGGGACCGAAGGTCCGAGACATGCTCACTAAGTAGATATTTTTGCTTATCACATCGTCTTATCATCGTTTCACTTAGCATCACAGAGTAGAGTAGGAGTTTATCATCATATTAGGAGCTTATCATCTAAATATTTTTGTCTACTGTTTGCGTGTGTCGTCTTGTCATTTTTGTTGAATAATTTTTAGTTAAAATGATTGACTCAGATTTTTACGAGTCCGATGAAGTTTCAGAATATGATAATGTATACCTAGTCACTGAATGCAACTAAAAATTTATTGGTTTTCTCTTAATGTTTTTCTCATTTTCATAAATGATGGTAGGTAGGTTGGTACCTATTATACTAAATTTATGTTAAATTGTCTTCATATGTGAGGTTTTTGTGTGCAAAGAAGTATAACTATCAAATTCGTAAACGTTTAAAAATCTACACTGAATCATCTACTCTGAGAGATGACAACAGACAAATACAAATACCGTAAAGTCCAGTCATGCAGCATGACCCCATGAGCGAATTTTTGAAGAATATTACCGATTTTTACAACCAGCGAACGGCATTATCTCGATTTTTGACTGATTTTTCAACTTTGAAATTTTTTGAAACTTGATACATATTCTTATAGTTTTACGCTGATTCCGAATATACCACAACATGTTAGTATGCTGAAAAAATTATTTCGCACGACAAATCGCAAAAAACAGGCTATTTTGAAATTTTTGACTACATTTTTGAAAATTTCAACCCGAAGATGTAATCCGATCATGCTGGCCAACGAACTTGAACTTTCGTTTTGAGTCCTTAACATTTTAAAATTTGTTTGAAGTTTCTAGCACAATTCTACGGACAGTTGTCGTCTGGAATGACACATACATACATATATGAAGGGGTGAAAGTCAAAGTGGTGTAAGTCAGTTTTTGACCAATGTGTGACTATCGGTATATTCTCGAACTACTCATGGTAATAAGTTGAAAGAAAAAGTGAAGTAGGTCATAACTTGTCTTCTGTGCCAACAGAGTGCAGCACAATGCACGCAAGGAAACGAAACAGCTCATCCGTTACCAGTCATACTGGCGCAAGTCTGACTTGCACCACTTTGGCTGTTAACTTGTTCCCGTTTGGAGTTTTCCATGTGGTCTCTCAGTATACTACGTACTTTGTTTTTTTGTTACTATGGCATCCGAATTTAGTGATAGTGATGATGATCCTGTTGAGAACATAGGAAGCAGCGATGAATACATTCCCAGTGAATCGGATTCGGAAAGTGAAGGTTAGTACCCACACAATTTTATTTTATTTCCAAACACTTTGCTTACGTATCTAGTTACTTTATTTCTGTGCGCTTATTCTGATCTTTCTATAGACATTCATTGAACTTGTTTTGTAATGAATTTACTAACGAAATAATGGACTAATGAAATCAAATTGGAGTATTTTATGGAGATACATTATCTTGGCGATCTGTGATAGGTAAGAATGTAGTTAGAAGAAGTAACATCTGTGCTTGTTTGCTTTTACAGATAAGAATGATTGAGCTCCTGAAATTCATTCCTCCCATTCACCATGAGTTTTTTCTAAATTTATCTACAGAAAACGCAGAAGAAGAAGCGGAGGACGAGGGTCCTTTGGAGTTTGTTGAAGAAATGGAAGACCCTTGAGAACTTAAAATTACTTCCTAATATTCATTTCTATAGTTTGTGAAAGTTTTTTTTTTTTTTTTTTTTTTTTTTTTTTTTTTTTTGATAAAGTTCAAGTTCTATTGCCTATTTTTTGTTTTTTGCCAACCTAAGTCATCAAGGATCCTAACTGTTTACTTTCAAAATGGTGTAAGTCATTTAATATTATTACCAGTGAGAACATTGCTATGGTTAGATCAATCTTTCACCTCCACAACTTCAAGTCAGACATCATAATAATGTTAAAATAGCGTTGGGCGATTTAATATGCTTTCAGAATTTATTATATCACTTGCAATAAAGCCTTTTGTTTCTCAAGATGATGATTACTTGACTTACACCACTTTGACTTTCACCCCTTCATATATACATACATATATACATACATACATACATACATTAAAAAATGCGTTAAACTTCAGAATATGATTCAGAATAGCCTAAAACGGATTTCTGCATATTTTTTTTTTTTTCAAAAATTCACATTCTACAAATTTTGAGGCGAGAGCAATAGCTTAATTTTCTTCAAAAATTCGCTAAAATGAAGGGAAGGTTGCAATGTTGGCTACCAGTTCAGTACGAGTTCAGAAGGCGTTCGGTTAAGAACGGTACCGAACTGATCCTATCCCCTCCCCTTTCAGAATGCCGTCCCGTCCTGAACTCGTTCAGAATCCTTAGCCGAACAAACCTACTACCAACATCAAAGGACCCATCAGAAGGTCAACAACATCAAGCTGGCTGCAGCACTTCTACTTTATTCAGTGGTGGCACCTTAGGAGCTCGCTAAAAGTGCTATTTATGCTACCTTAAACTAGTGTTCGAGTAAAGTACCTTAAACGGGACACTAGACCCCAGGATGGCCACGACTTCCTCCAGTTTTTTAGCGTTTCCTGTGACGAAAACCACTTCTTTTTGAGAACTCATCATTCGAAGAGAATTGCAAAATAACCTGTTCATAAAATCGAAATCATATAAATTGATTGGACACTAGGAAGGTACTTATTGACTGAATACATGCTATTGATAGAATGAAAATCTCTAATATCAAACATCCACGAACGTGCCGCTAAAATTTATAGATACAAGAAAATCAGCTGGGATATGGATGTTGACTTAGGTGATATTCATTGTATGGATTAGTCATGGAAGTAGGAAGAGTGTGTGTGGTATGTGCTAAAAGGGAACAGCCTATCTTATAAAATGTTGGGAACAGATAACGCATGTCATACGTGCCACTACTGTCAAGTCTGTCTTTCACATGAATCTAAGTCCATGGTCTTTCAGTATTTAACTCAGTTGTACTGGGGTGATGTACCTAAGATATTCGATTAGAAGATGAACTTCTGGAAAGTTTACTGTATGTTATTTACTTCGGGCTGGGTTTTCTAGACCACTGAGTTAAACGTAAAATGTTTCGGGTTTCTCGAGGGTTGGTCAATAAAAAGTCTATATTCTAGGCCGACGTTTCGGAATATTTATATTTCATCTTCAGAGCTTGGAAAACTGTATTTGGACGCTTATTTCATATCCTCGAGCATAGAGTAGGTAGCTATACATAGGTAGTAAACAACATCTTTGGGTATACCGAGAAAACTGAGAAAAAACTTTAGAGTATACTGCGAAAACATTATTCAACTGAACAGAGACTAAAATTGAAGTTACAAGAGGTGTATAACAAGTTATATAAGTTATACACCTCTTGTAACTTCAATTTTAGACTCTTTTCAGTTGAATAATGTTTTCTCAGTATACTCCAAAGTTTTTGCTCAGTATACCCAAAGATGTTGTTTACTACCTATGTATAGCTACCTACTCTATGCTCGGGGATATGAAATAAGCGTCCAAATACAGTTTTCCAAGCCCTGAAGATGAAATATAAATATTTCGAAACGTCGGCCTAGAATGAAAATGAAAATGAAAAAATAATTTATTCCTCATAGAGCAAAACATTAGAAAAGAAAATGTACATTAATAGACCTAATTAGATTGTATTAAAAATTAAATAGGTACCTAACAAAATGTCAACTTTGGAACATGCCCCACTCGATCGAACATAGTTCGGTGTTGAGTGGGGGAGTTGATTAGACCAACGAATCGTGTGCATATTAATATTTATTCTAGTTATTGTTTACATATGATTTTAAATTAGTTAAGTTACTTGTGGTGAAATCACCACCAAAAATAGTTCCTCACGATAGAACTATATACAAAAGACGTCAGGCTACGTCCAAACAAAATAACACAAATCGCCGGAATGATTATGAGAAATACATAATCACAGATGAGATAATGACCTCTAAGTCAATCAAGGGCGAAACAAAGCTCGACGCGCTCTATGAAGCGGGGGCGGAACATCGCATTTCAACTTCCGCCCACCGAGCGCGACCGATCAAATCGGAAGCTGCGGAGGTTGCGGCCCATCTCAAGACTAACCGTTAGGTGGCCAATAGATCCAGCCAATCAGATACAGCCTCCGGGTATAAATATAGGACGCACGGGCCGTCATTTTTCATTCACATCTCTACACTCGGATCTGACGTTTCTTCTCTACTACACGACGAAGTCACTACACGATCTGGAACGAGGGAATCTATTCATCTCTTCAAGTTTCCTGGTAGCATCGAGTTTAGCCCATTTTCCGTGCTACTCACTACCAGCGTTCTTCAGTCAGGATACCACCCGGTTCGAAAGAAACTCGATCTTTTCGGACGCCCACTGGGATATCCTAGTCGAGTCACCCGAACCTCTTGATTAATCATTTGGTTGTCCGCTGGGGCTCGCCAGTTAATCAAAATTCTCATACGATTCGATCAACTGCTCACGAGAGTTCTTTTTAGAACTATTTGAGAGGACCCTTGTAGGTATAGATGAATATATTTCGCAAAGCGAGTCCCTCAAAACTTACAAGTGTCCTTGTAAGGGCAAAAATCTAGAGGACCCTGTCTAACACGACAAGCGAGTCCCTAGCATTCCTAGTTCTTTTACAGAACCAATAAATTCAAGGAAGTTTCCTAAAAAATGGAACGCTCTCCGTCTTTTCACCCCCTAGGCGGGGTAGACGATCCTAGCGCGGGCGGCAGACAGACTCGCGTGACTGAGTGGGCGGGAAACCGGCACGAGACTGCCTCCCACTGCTCACGCGACCCGGCGCAAGGTCGCTCGCTCCCCAGCCGTTCTGAACCGCTGGAAGATCTCTCAACCAACTCCGTGAAGGACGTGGGTTATGTTCAGCAGCCGGAGTGTAGTGGATTTATATAGGTTTGACTTGACGTTGGTAGACCAAGTCGGACATTTATATCCCGGTTATGCGGGTTGGTTTCTAGGCCACCCCCGCGAGGAATGCGGGCGGAGCCGCCAAGGTCAACTGATTTCGCGGGCCGGAAGGGTGGATAGTCCGTGTCGCAGCCGCGCGGAGCGCTAGGCTCGTGTACCAAGTGCTGGGTTCGATCAGTTTCGTACTGAGCCGTTTTGTAATATTCCGGCCTTAGATTTACATCTGAAAGGGGAATATACTGAGCTTGGTTGAGGTACTGAAAAGTATCCTCTGCTTTTTGTGCATTTGGAGTGTATTTGACACTCGGATCGACCGTGTAAGCCTGCGTCGGATATCGTGGGTAATCGGACAGCTTGGTCGAATCAAAAAGATCGGCTTCAGAGCGAGTCTGAAAGGTTTGCTCGATCTTTTGTGTAGGTGAGTCTTGTTCGAAAGTTTCTCGAACGAATACGTCGGGCGAGAAGGCGATCCGGACGTGCGGGTCGCGCCTTGCGCTGATGGTTGGTTCAGCGGACTCACCGTGTGGCCGGTAGGGCGCACTACGTTGGTCACTCGGCCCGGTCTTGCCGCCTTCCTCCTTCCCCCGCAAGGGGAAGTAAGAAGGCTGACGTTCCATCGAAATGATCGAGTTTTTGGCTCGTTTCGATGCCTCTACGTGTGAAAAATAGAGGGTTTTGGAAGTGGACTCGCTTGCCGGAGCGTCTTTCCAATGCTCAGACGGCAGGGTCCTACCTCGCAGTCTTGAAAAAGACTTCCGTAGACGGTAAATTAGAGCGTAGGAGCTGAGTAATTTACCGGCGCGCCCCAGCGGTCGACTACGAGCTTAAGGCTATGTAGTCCGGGTGACACGGCTCGGAACGTCCCTCGGGCGTACTGTCTAAAGAGAATATCGATAGAAGTACCGGGTGGCGTCCTAACAGAAGAACTACGTTGGGCAATGAGCAGGATGAATAATCACTGGACTCGTAGATGCCAATGCGAAATCTGTGTGGAGAGAAGGTCTGGCTTGTAGAAAGCAGTAGGAAGCCGTTCTTGAGATGAACTCGCAATGCAGAAGGTTCGTCAGCGTAGAGCGTGTAGAATTCTTCGTACTTCGGAGGTGTCGTCGTCGAGAGCGGAGAGTGGAATGAATTTCGGAGGGCTCCCAGCGGGGTATTTATAGGGAGGTGACCGCCTCCTGCCGTCTCCTGGTTGGTCCGCTTAATTTCATTAATTCTACTGTGCAATCTCATTGGTTCGCACAGTGTTTTCCCAGTATCTGTGCATATGATAGCTGAGTTGGTTTTTCGAGGTGGTTTCCCTGCGTCCGTTGCTTTGACGGGGTCCCCGGGGGTGGCTGAACGGCCTTGAGTTTTCCTGTTTGAGGTTTCTCATTCAAGGCGACTTGTTTCGAACTTTTTGTCGCATCTATCTCGCCCAGTAAATGTTTGGGGAGGTCGCCTTGCGTGTTCTCATCCAAGGCGACTTGTCTCGAGATGTTTGTCGTATCTCTCTCGCCCAGTAAATGTTTGGGGAGGTCGCCTTGCGTGTTAATCTTTAATATTTCACTTTTGGGAGAGAATTTAGTATTTTCTCTCTGGTGAAATATTTTGTTTGACGGAGTTGTAACTCGACGTCTTGTAAATATTTTTGTGGTGTGCCTACCTCTTTTTGGTAGCCCTGAAAAGGGCTGTTGACAAGAGGGGGTGGATTTCACCACAGGGGCCCTCCCAAGACGTCGTGTTAATAACGACGACGCCGGTTGGGGTGATTCGAGCGCCGTTACCCACCTCTCGTCGAATTTGGTAGAGGGGACGTGCCTTCTGGCAGATTTTCGGGGAGTTTTCTCCTTACTTTCTGTCTGATTTTGTGACACAGATTGTCCTTGTGATACAGCTTCTTCCGAGTGTAGAGTATAAGCTGGTTTGATTTGCTGTTTGGGAACTTTTTTAGTATGTTCGCCAATTTGCACTGTAACCGAAAACTTATCTCTTTTAACCACTTTGAATGGTCCCGTGTAAGGACATTGCAGAGAGGTGAGCTGTGTGGGCACTCTGATATAGACATGAGTACATGTATCCAAATTTTTGGGCATGTTTACGGCATATTTCGTGTTATTATGTTTAATATGCGTAGGTCGGAAGAAAAGAGGTTCCGAAAGGTTCGTAGAAGTTACGAAAATGTCTCCTGGGAGTGGTACGTCAATCCCGTAAACTTTTTGGAAAGGCGTAGTTTCAGTCGCCGGGTCTACTGCCGTACGCATGGCGAGTAGAACTTTGGGAAGTGCATCGAGCCAATTTTCGTTTTGAGCTTTGAGAGCTTCTTTCAAAGATCTGTTTCTGCGTTCTACCATACCGTTTGTTGATGGTTTGTATGGTAACGTGTGAGTATGTTTTACTCCGAGACGTTCCATAATGGAATTGAACAGATCTGATTCAAATTGGGTGCCCTGATCACTTGTGATGTATTTAGGTACGCCCTTTGAAGCTACCCAAATATTGATAAAGGCATTTGTGATTGTGGTTGTTTCGATGTTGTTGAGAGGGACTGCCTCTAGCCAACCCGTTGCTCTATCAACCATCATCAAAATGTAACGTTTCCCTCCTTTTGCTAAAGGTAAAGGTCCGGTAATATCCACGTGTACGTGTGAAAATTTGTTTGCCGTTTCAAATTCGGAGTAAGGGAGCTTCACGGAGCGCGTGATTTTTGCTCGTTGGCAAGTTTCGCACGCTCGGACCCAGTTTGAGACATCTGCACGTAGTCCGTGCCAAAAATATCGTTGTTTAACTTTATACACTGTAGAGTGTATACCTGGGTGTCCCAAATTGTGAATTTGGCTTATTATTTCTTCCCTTATTTCGTTTGGAATATAAGGTCTAGGGTGTCCTAGGTCTAGGTTACACCAAATTTCTCCTTGAGAGAATTCAACTCGTGTGAGTTTCAATTTGTCCTCCGCGGTAGGGGGAGAGCGAATTTGTGAATTTGAAATGTGCAGTAGAAGATTGCATTCTATTGCAGCCGTAATTTTCGAAATTTCAGCTATGGGTGGACCCTCGTCCGTCTGTGTTGAAATCGATTTCGTTTGAATTTCAACCGGATCGAAGGGTCTGGAGAGTGCGTCGGCGACGACGTTGCTCTCTCCTGAAATATGACGAATGTCACTCGTCATTTGAGAGATGTATGTTAGCCATCTTAATCTCATTTTAGAAAAATGAGCATTCTTTTTAAGCATCGTGCCTAGCAGAGGCTTGTGATCCGAACAAATATGGAAGGATCTGCCGTCCAAGTCGTTGTGCCAGTGAATGCACGCTTGGTAAACGGCGAACATTTCCTTGTCGAAAGATGCTTTGTTCTTCCATTGTTCTGGAATCTCTTTGCTGAAAAATCCCAATGGTTGGTACGATTTCGAGCCATGTTTGTCTGTAATTTCTTGTTCTAGCGCCGCTCCGATGTGTGTGTCGGACGCGTCACAGACTAATCTCCACTCCGCTGTAGGGTGTGGGTGAGCAATGTTATGCAATGTTGCTTTGATCATTGCTTGCTTTAAGCTGTTAAAAGCTTTTTCTCTCTCTGATGTCCATTCGATAGGTGTTCTGTCATTTTTTTTGTTTGACTGAATGGAGTCATACAGAGGTTGTGCCGTGTGAGCGAATTTGCTCGAGCATGCTCGGTAGAAACCACACATACCTAGGAATCTGCGTAGACTTCGTACGTCTACTGGCCTAGGAAATTGTTCTATGGCTTCTATTTTGTCTCGTTTAGGAATTATTCCTTCCTTCGAGATAGTGAAACCTAGGAAATCGACGGTAGGTTTCGAAAAAATGCATTTATCAAAACCTACTCGAAGTCCGTGTTCCCCTAGTTTGTCAAAAATTTGTCTGAGGTGGTTCATGTGTTCGTTATAATTCTTCGAAGCCACCAGGATGTCATCTAGATATACAAATGCGAAATCAAATTTTCGCATGATGCTGTCCATGTATCTTTGCCATGTTTGAGCCGCTCCGGCCAAACCCATGCTCATTTTCTTAAACTCATAAAGACCGAAAGGTGTAATAATCGCAGTTTTATGAGCGTCATCTGGGTGCATCGGGATATGATAATACGCTGATTTTAAATCTATTGTTGAATAGATTTGCGTATCATGTAAATTCGCTTGGAACGAGCGAATGTGAGGAGGAGGGTAGGCGTCTTTCTTCGTTTTCGCGTTGAGGAAACGGTAATCGCCGGTGATTCTCCATGACCCGTCTTTTTTTGGCACACAGTGTAACGGAGATGCCCATTCGGAATCCGATGGTGCAATTATGCCTTCTGAAAGCATTTCGTCAAAAGTCTTTTTGACTTGAGCCCGTTTTTCTCCTGCCATGGGTCTCGCTCGGAAGTGTACTGGAGTTCCTTCCGTGGTTATACGGTGGTAAACCCCGTTGTTCTTCCATTTACCATGAATTTTGCTCATTTTATCATTGTATTTGTTAATGATAGAGCGAATGTTTTCGTCCTCCGTGATTTGCACGTCCTCTGGTTGAGGTGTATTGTCACGGTGAGGGATAGTAGCTGCAATTTGTTCGTCAGTGAACTTTTTGTTCATGACTGCAGCTATTTTTTGATCGGCATAGCACTTCATTTTATCTTTATAAATGTACTTGTGTTTGACCCGTATTCCGATATCCCAAGATTCGAGGAATGGGATACCTAGGATCGCTAGATCAACTTTCGTGATCATAAACTCGGTGGTCATGTCCCCGAGGCCGATGTTAATTGTTGTGTCAGCTCGCCCTAGTGTATCTATAGGGGCTCCGTTAGCTGCTGTGAGCTTAACGTTGGACTTGAGAATTTTCAAGCCCAATTTTTTTGTGACATTGTGGGGCAGAATGTTCACTTCTGCTCCCGTGTCAATGAGAAATTCAGTGCCATTTAGTTTGCACTTGAAAAAAAGCCTTTTATACTCAGTAGACTGCCGGCGTATAGGCTCAGATACGCTGGCAGTTATTCGTTTTCCGAACTCTCTGTGTCGGAGGTTGGAATGGTACTTTCTTGTACCGACTGCTGAGTATTTTCGGTAGAAACCCGGGTTTTAGGCTGGCTTATAGTCGCAGCCTTTTTGCTAGTTTTGGAAGCAGTGTTTGTCTTCCAAGTGCAGTGTTCTGGGTCTGCACATTTGCGAGTTTCGTTACCGAAACGTACGTGGTTTCGACAGACGTAGGCCATCGGTTTGTGAGGCTTACTCTCCACTGGTTGGGGTTTGAACTCAGCTTGTTTCGAGAGGGCCTTTTTGAAACCAGTATTTATGGGTTTCGGAGTAGATTCAACTCCTCGTATGTTCAGAGAAGTATTCTCTGCTCTGTACGCGTGTAGCGTATCAGCTAGGTCGAGCCGGGAGGTCGTGGTAGGCTGAGCTGCGACCATACCTCGTGCTTCGATGGGAAGAGTCTCAATCCACTTTTGAGTGATTAGAGCTTCCGAAAAGTACCCAACAGCTTTCGAGTACATCTCGTGGTACTTGGTGCTGGGTTTTTTGGCGAGAGATGCGGGGTCCTCGAGTGCGAGGAGCCTGTCCTGTAAAGACAACCCATATTCTCGTAGGAGGCGCTGTTTGGCCTCTTCGTAGGGTGCGTGAGGCGCCGTGAGGTAAGCTGAGTCGATAGCTTCCCTCATTTCTTCTGGTACCCACTTGTATATAGCTGAGAAGCATTCGTTTTGCGTTCTCATGTGTTTTCTCACGCAGTATTGATCGAACTCGGCGAGTGCACGATCAATATTCTTCTTTTGGAAGACTGGTTTTTGATAATCTCCCATCTCCTCTAAAAGTGCTTGAAAGCCACTGTTTGTAGAGGGATGTTGCGTGAGATGTGGGGCGTAGAGGCCCGGCGGGGGTCGCACGCCCGCAGTGGTTCCCTGAAATCCACTAGCTTCATAAGAGGGAACGAAATGCTCCGTGTTGAGCCTGTTCAAAGGCGGGGTCACCATTTGTAGTGGATTTATATAGGTTTGACTTGACGTTGGTAGACCAAGTCGGACATTTATATCCCGGTTATGCGGGTTGGTTTCTAGGCCACCCCCGCGAGGAATGCGGGCGGAGCCGCCAAGGTCAACTGATTTCGCGGGCCGGAAGGGTGGATAGTCCGTGTCGCAGCCGCGCGGAGCGCTAGGCTCGTGTACCAAGTGCTGGGTTCGATCAGTTTCGTACTGAGCCGTTTTGTAATATTCCGGCCTTAGATTTACATCTGAAAGGGGAATATACTGAGCTTGGTTGAGGTACTGAAAAGTATCCTCTGCTTTTTGTGCATTTGGAGTGTATTTGACACTCGGATCGACCGTGTAAGCCTGCGTCGGATATCGTGGGTAATCGGACAGCTTGGTCGAATCAAAAAGATCGGCTTCAGAGCGAGTCTGAAAGGTTTGCTCGATCTTTTGTGTAGGTGAGTCTTGTTCGAAAGTTTCTCGAACGAATACGTCGGGCGAGAAGGCGATCCGGACGTGCGGGTCGCGCCTTGCGCTGATGGTTGGTTCAGCGGACTCACCGTGTGGCCGGTAGGGCGCACTACGTTGGTCACTCGGCCCGGTCTTGCCGCCTTCCTCCTTCCCCCGCAAGGGGAAGTAAGAAGGCTGACGTTCCATCGAAATGATCGAGTTTTTGGCTCGTTTCGATGCCTCTACGTGTGAAAAATAGAGGGTTTTGGAAGTGGACTCGCTTGCCGGAGCGTCTTTCCAATGCTCAGACGGCAGGGTCCTACCTCGCAGTCTTGAAAAAGACTTCCGTAGACGGTAAATTAGAGCGTAGGAGCTGAGTAATTTACCGGCGCGCCCCAGCGGTCGACTACGAGCTTAAGGCTATGTAGTCCGGGTGACACGGCTCGGAACGTCCCTCGGGCGTACTGTCTAAAGAGAATATCGATAGAAGTACCGGGTGGCGTCCTAACAGAAGAACTACGTTGGGCAATGAGCAGGATGAATAATCACTGGACTCGTAGATGCCAATGCGAAATCTGTGTGGAGAGAAGGTCTGGCTTGTAGAAAGCAGTAGGAAGCCGTTCTTGAGATGAACTCGCAATGCAGAAGGTTCGTCAGCGTAGAGCGTGTAGAATTCTTCGTACTTCGGAGGTGTCGTCGTCGAGAGCGGAGAGTGGAATGAATTTCGGAGGGCTCCCAGCGGGGTATTTATAGGGAGGTGACCGCCTCCTGCCGTCTCCTGGTTGGTCCGCTTAATTTCATTAATTCTACTGTGCAATCTCATTGGTTCGCACAGTGTTTTCCCAGTATCTGTGCATATGATAGCTGAGTTGGTTTTTCGAGGTGGTTTCCCTGCGTCCGTTGCTTTGACGGGGTCCCCGGGGGTGGCTGAACGGCCTTGAGTTTTCCTGTTTGAGGTTTCTCATTCAAGGCGACTTGTTTCGAACTTTTTGTCGCATCTATCTCGCCCAGTAAATGTTTGGGGAGGTCGCCTTGCGTGTTCTCATCCAAGGCGACTTGTCTCGAGATGTTTGTCGTATCTCTCTCGCCCAGTAAATGTTTGGGGAGGTCGCCTTGCGTGTTAATCTTTAATATTTCACTTTTGGGAGAGAATTTAGTATTTTCTCTCTGGTGAAATATTTTGTTTGACGGAGTTGTAACTCGACGTCTTGTAAATATTTTTGTGGTGTGCCTACCTCTTTTTGGTAGCCCTGAAAAGGGCTGTTGACAAGAGGGGGTGGATTTCACCACACTGAGAAACGGCCTGATCAAGTTTCTTTCGATCAATCTTTCTCAGAAAGAAATAACGAAGATTTCTTGACGAAAACAGAAATCTCTACGCAGCTCTCCGCCGGACATACGGCTGACACGAGTGTTTTATACACTCCTATTATACACCCGTCACATGAGCAAAAAGGTACTTTTCAGTACCCCAAACATAACGTCTTACCTTATGACGAAAACATAAGGTTGAGACCCGAATATTCTCCAATAAGGAAATATCACGGCGAGCAACCACAAGAAACACGGATCGAGGTTAACTCATCCCATGGCCTTAAGGTGTTCTATCCAGAAAGAACTGAGGATATTCAAGTTAATAAAAGTACTTTTTCGTACCTTCCGTCGGGACACCATCAAGGTTATAACCCACATAACCAACCTACCAGTACCTCCTACGAGGAACCGCTCGGTCTCCCGACTCCAGGTCTAACATATGCAAATCCACTACATTATTGATTAATTTTGATTTAATATATATAGATTGTTTTTATTATTGCTACTATTTTAGTGGCCACTCATTTATGCTCTATAAATACTGTTGAATAGCATTCTACATAGTTGATGTGTGCATTCTAGATTGTAGAATATAGACTTTTCATTGACCAACCCTCGAGAAACTCGAAACATTTTACGTTATTTACTTTCTCAACAACCTGAACGATCTAAAAAAAATTAGGTACCTATCATCTTGTGGAAGTTTTGGTGATTGGAGAATGTCAAGTGAAGACAGATCTGCCTCCGACCACATAATCAAGCAGATATTATTGAATATTTTCTCCCAGCCCTGCAGTTATTGAAAAATTAAAAAAATTAGTTATTGGAAGAAACGCAGAAAACAGCATATTCCCCGTGTAATTGAGGAAATGGACATCAGTTAGGCAGATCGCCACCACCGCAATGGAAGGCGCTCCTGGCTATCCTGTTGAAAGTAGCTATTCCATTCTTCCTGCTGCAGGAAGAATTAAAAACATTTGGTTTTCTAAATTTAATTGAATTAAAAATTTGTTATAAAATTTAAAAAACTTATAATTAATATTAATTACATAATTTTTCCGAAATAATTGAAACTTCAAGACTCATGTTTTTTTTTTTCTTGGGCCTTGGAGTTGGCGAACGTGGCCGCAACTCTCAGCTGTGCAACTTGGTCACTCCTCCTTCTGGCCCCAGTCTCGGGTCAAGTTCATCAGTTTTCTCATCCAAATAATTATAAATTATCAATTTTTAGCCTTGTTTAGTAGATTTTTAAGAATGTGGAATTTCGCGGTATTAGCAGCGATGATTGTCGCCGGTAAGTCTCTCGCTGACAAGTTTATTCTTAATCTCAGCTACTGTCTATTGAACCGTTCTGGCCACCCCTAAAAAATCGATGATTTCTCTTTCACACGGAATATTATGTACCTAGTGCTATTTGATCAGCGATTACGCAGTGAGTGATTGAATAAAATGTCGGATCTTAAATTTGCCAAAAGTCTGAAAGCGTTGCAGTACACCAAAACTACTTGTCAAGTTAGTTACCTTCTGCTGTTTGGTGACACGCCCACTTTTGCCTGGGTGCTCACCTCGAAAGTCTGGAATAATAGAACAATCCTACATTATCTTAGATTAGTGTTTATTACTCAAATACATGGCTCAATCACTCCTTTACCATTTGCTCAACGTAAATACTTACCCAATACGTGTTATATTTATGTAGGTACGTTCAATGGTTAAGTGCGAATTCGGTGTTGGTACAAGTTAGTGAAACATGTTGGAAGTTTTGTCCTTGATTTTTCAATACTACTTACCTACCTGCCTGTGGTACACTGTATAAAAATGGTATACCTACCAACCTAATTGTAGGAAGTGGTAACGTACCTCCGATTAAACGTTGTTTTTTACTTGACCTTCAGAAAGTCCCTACTTGTCTACTTGGACAAGTTTCTCTGAGATAGTAAAACAGTCGTGTTTCTCATTATGACCATCCTGAACTCAAATGCGTTGGTAGAACTTCTTGAGGTATAGGTATACAGTTTAGGAGGAGAACATTTCTTGCTTTATAAATACTTTATTTTCAGAAAAACAGGACATACAGAGAGATGGTTTCCATTAGCGATTTTGGTCACTGAAAATCCCACAAAGCAAAGCTTGAGTATGGGTATTTCTAAGGGATAGAAACCATGGAAATGCATTATTTTCTTCTTCTTACAACAGAAAGGAGAATGAACTTATCAAAACATCAATAAAATATTAAATCAGCTTAAACGTAAAATTTCAAAACATGAACAAACTTATCAAAACATGAATAAAGCTTAAAAATTTAACAGAATTTGGCATAGAACAATATTTAAAATCAAACAAATCTTGAAACTTAAACAAATAGCTAGCGCGTTACAAAATCAGTCTTCATTGAGTACTAATAATCCAGTCTCCACAGGAATAGGAATAAGAAAGAATCAGTCAACGTTGTGGGATTATAATATATGGAGAACCTATAATTGATTTAAAACTTGTTGGCTGATTGGATAATCCAATCCTTAATTTATCTGAACCGACATGCATTTGATATTGCTTAACCATTTGCTCCCAGTCGCCAAATCAGTTCGAACTAGTCAGAATTAGCCCAGAAATTCTGTGTTATTTCACGAAAACACATATATGTTAGTCCCCGCTGAATTCTGAATGTCAATCAATCAATAAATCAACAAATTTATTTGCCAACATACAAAACCATAGCATGTAGCAAACGTCAAAAAAGAAAGAATCAGAAAACAGGAGAAACAAAAGAGTGAGAATAGAGTAAAAACAATTTTAAAAAACATGGTAGGTAAACATTAAATATGCCTATCGATAAGTCTATTGCATGTCCTTTATAGGGATCTCCTCAAAATTATATGGTGCTTTATCAATAAGGCAGGCTTTAAGGTGTTTTTGAAAAGCTGTTTTGGGTAGCTTCCTTACATGGGGTGGTAGCAGATTGAAAATCCTTACTCCATTCGAATCAGGATTTCTCAATTTCGTCACTGCGAGACGGTGCTTGGGAACCTGAAGCAGATCACGCTGGCGGGTGCAGTAGTCATGCGTATCACCCTGGTTTGGAAGGTTCGCAGAGTAGGTGCTCATGCGGTCAAGAAGGGCAAGGGCGGGCATATAGGGCAGGCAGGGTCAGCAAACCAAGGCGGTGGAAAAGTGGTGGACAAGAGGTCGTGGGGGCAGATCCTTACAGAGCCCGAATGACTGCTTTTGTTGCCTGAAAGCTCCGATGATGCCAGACGAGCTTCCCCATAAAACCACTCCATAATTGCAGCGAGACTCGAAAGAGTGCATGGTATACAGATATCAGACATGAAACAGACAACGTATGAGGTGCACAACACCCGCAAGGGCCCCAGTCAGGATCCGCAGATGATGATTCCAGATAAAGGCAGAATCCAGCTGGAAGCCCAGAATTGAAGCTGTACACCTATCCCGGCCTCTAGTGCGATAACCTAAAGTTTGTGTTTTATCAGCATTTAGTTTCAGTAGGTTCACTGAGCACCATTCAGCTACGAGTCCCTTGACAATGGATGATGCCCTTTCAAAGGCCTCCTGAGTCTCTGCACAAATAAGTACTGTTACGTCATCAGCATGAATAATTATCTCAATGTGTGCAGCAATGCACTTAGGGAATGACCCAAACACAAAATACGGTAGGTCATTGGTGAAAGCAACGAATGCCAATGGGCCCAGAATAGATCCCTGTCTGACACCAGATGACAGACCCCACACCTCCGACTGTCTTTTCAACTAAACGTTGTAACAAACTGAGCTGAGTCTAGTCGTGATCCAGGCTCCCACTGGTTATCTGTGGTTCCTGGGATCACTCAGCAAGAAGTTCGTAATGAAAGTTCTGGAGCAGGATTGTGATTCTATAAATCCTTAATGTGTACGTGCATGTAATTGTGTAGCTATCTGGAGCTCCCTCCTCCGTTATTCGAGGCTAAAATTAATTATTTAATGAGATTCCAAAATTCTTTTGATCCAAAGGATCTTTTGTGAGGGAGATTATCAATATTGTGCGTACTCTTTTGCTACAGTAACCCCGAGCAGATATAATAGGTCTGTTATACTTGGTTTTTTCCTTAGCTGTGATAAAATAAGGGTTTAGTTGGGCTGTATTGTATGTACCTGTGAATCAAAAATTGCCAACAGCAAATGAAAAAGCATATCATCTGAGCCCGTAGACTTCAGGAAATAACCCTAGGCTTCAGTGCTCCCAGTCCGTACGCAGTGCTCCCTAACATCCCAACTGGGAAAGCCTCTCCGACACCACAAAACCCTAGTCTGTATCGGTCCTGAGCAAGGATCAGAAAGAGGGGAGGGGTAGAAGAATTTCTCGTAAATAGGCTATTAAAATTTAATATCACTGTTGGTTGTTTTTCCAGTTCATGGCAGCGGTGAGCTATCAGTTCTGCAAACTCCAGACTCTCTGCACTTCTCTGGACAGCAGCAGCTGGATCTGAGCTCAGTCAAGAACGTATTGGCCACTGCTCTTGGGTTCTCAGTTCCTGAAGTATGCAATTTTCTACATCCACGTACACTGTCAATATTAGATATTATTTAGCTGTTGAACAAACAAAATGTGGAACAATTGAATCCAAGTTGCACACTATTCCTACAACTCAAGTTGGTTTCTTAATATTGTTTAGTATTCATTTATTACAGACTCCTAGATGGTCAGGTCTTACTGTAAAGGACCCATTTCATTTCGCCGATGCTGTCATAGTAATGGCTGTTCCTGGGGTTGCATCTCTCGATTCAGTGCAAGGCAGGACCTACCCCTTGGCGACTGATGAGCCTCTCGAAGACACGTGGACTGCTCTGACGTGGAGAATGGAAGACAGATATCCTCTCCTATCTGAAAATCTCACCCTCAACCATTTGTCAGTGGACAACCGTGTGGATGCTGTAAGTGAACTAAGGACGTCAGTACTAGCCTCAAGTGGACAAAGCCATAGTTAAGGCTAGTGCTCGTTCCTTGATACGTACTGCTGCTCTGCACTTATAACAGCTCAAACTAACTGATCCAATAAATGAATCCAATAGCATGAAAAAAGTCTGTTACGAACTACAACCATTAACATAGAACTTTGCAGTACATTACATACTGTTTCGTATTAAAGTGTGGTCTCACAGCACACTCTTGATGATGCTATTTAGAAGAAAGAGACATTTCCTGGGGATTGGATTTCTCCATTAAGTTTGCAAATATATAGGGATATTCACGGGAGTTTCAACAGGTTTCAATGCGGATGTGCATCGTTTTTTACGACGATTCAATTTACGACAGGAGGAAGCCTTCGGACAGTAAGGCCGGTTTCACAGGCCGAGGTGGTTTAAGGCCGTATCACACTAGCATTTTTTCCGCATTTTTTCTGCGTTTTCAACGCTAAAACGTGAAGAAGAAGAAGTGCGTTTTTGCCTTCTTCACGTTTCAGCGTTTAAAACGCAGAAAAAATGCGAAAAGAATGCAAGTGTGATACGGCCTTTAGTTGATTACACTAAGTTGCCTGCCAAGTGCTCAACAAGTTGACCTCCTTGTGAACGCTCCTTTCAGACGAGGCAACTTGTCACCATGTGGAATCAACTGCACTTCCCAAGGGGACGTTTAGTATGATGTTAAAACCAGAGGAAGCTGGAGCACTTCTTGTGCTTGCTCTTCTGCTTAGCTTAGCTTTGGCAGGGAAATATCGTTAGGTAGATAGGTAGGTAGGTACCTGCTTCCAGAATCTCGTCAAAATTCGGTGAAAAATCAAGTTGATACTTCGTAGTAGGTCTTGGTTGTTGACATTTCAAATCAAATCAAATAAACTTTATTGTACGAAGAAATATTATTTCCATTATGTACAAGCAATAACAACAATAATTACAGCCGGTCGAGATCTAATAGAAGAGAAAAAATAATTTAAAAAAAAAAAAAAAAAAAAAAATGTGCAAGTAAATGCAGAGTAAAATGAAACTATCAAAAAATTAAGTAGGGGGCAGAGGAAGGCTTACTATAAGGTGGATAAAAATTTCTTGCAAGAGTTCCTAAATTTGTTTATATCAGAGAGAGAGAGCGAATGCGGACAGGCAGAGAGTTCCACAGTCTCGCACCCACGACGCCAAACGATTGGCCAAAAGCTCTGGTAGCATGGCCTGGGATACGAATGGCCCCTGATCTTTGGGAAAGAGAACCCACAAACATGCCTCTAAGGTAGCCAGGCAACGCACCACTCATAATTTTATGTACAGTTAGTAACTGTCGCAATTTAAAGTAATTAAACAAGTCCAAACCTAAAAATTTGTGCTTGTGCTCAGAGATATGGTCCCTCAACTTTAATTCAAAAGCGTATCATACATTTGGTAGTATAGGTAAAATTCTTAATTTAATAATTAGGTAGGTACTTAAATAATTCAAATAATTTTAATGAAATGTTCTGATTACACTCTGTTGAGTTGACTCCAAGTTGTCGAATGCACCATGCAATTTTCTTGCCACTTCCCTCCACGCCTCACTTTTTTTTAATTTTGTCACTTTACACTTGATCTTATGTCCCATATCGCGGAACAAATCCTGATGGCTTCAATAAAATTTTCCACATTCATACTGCGTAGAGCTATGCCTTCCATGGTGGCTCAAAGTTGACTAAACTAGGCCTCTCGTGTGAAGAGCTCATTGCCGGTTGCGTCTTTTGAGTTGACTCAACTATTGGGGATGAGAACGGTGCTGTACCGGGCTCTCACATGCACGGGCGGACGAGTTGACCGCGTGTGAACGGGCTCAGGAAAGGTCATTCACTTTCCACAAAACTACACTCCTTGCACCCGCCCATTCTACTAGTGGAATCAACTAAACCGCCTCGTGTGAAACCGGTTTAAGTTTCAACGTTGAATCATTGGAAAGTAGCAACAGACGTTCCTATCGGCTGCTTAACGAAACTATTGTGTATTCAAACTATGAACTAACCAATCAATACTAGTAATTAGAATCATAATCAGGGCAACACTGATCCTCCCACCCCCACCATCCAGATCATGTTTTTGCATTCAGCTCTCTCTTGAGTAAACCTTCGTTCAATCAACAAGGGTGCTCGCGACTTTTAATTATTAAATCCCCTTAAACCGTTACAGAAACATTCTTATAATAAGACAGTATTGTCATTCAGAGTTTGTGAGATTTGGCGAGTCAAAAAAGTTGTTCAAACTTCGAGTTTCAAGTTTATAGATTGTTGGTTCCTGCATTATTTATTGTTTTACAAATAATTATTAGTTTATTATATATAAACGAAAAAAAACCAACCAACAAATGTGTTATTGTCGGGCAGGAAACTCTGTACGGAGAACTGGAGAAGAAAGAAGCTCCTCAGGTCGATTATTTGAAGCCATCAGTTCCAGTAGACCAAGCTTTCATTGACCAAGTGACTCTTCTTGATGCTATCACCACCAAAGTACGTATACCCTCTTAACCCTATTGGGTTATGGTTATATTTCTTACACTTGCGACTAGGGTGACCTGCACAGTCTGTGGACGATTAAGATACGTAGGCAAACGAAGTATCAATTACCAGCTAATAGTACACAGTCCCTATTAATTTTTCCCCTTTATGTTTTTTGAGTGTCATCTAGATATAATTCAGGTTTTTAAATGACCTAAAGTGTACTATATTTGAGATTCATACTAATTGATTTCACGACAAATGTGGAAAAAGTGCCATTTGCCAGTTCGTGGACGAAGAATTTCCTGGCTGTGGACGAATGGTATTCAGTGAGTGGACGCTCAACTTTTTTGACAAAAATCTCTGGTTCATGGTTTTATCAATTTTCTAAGAGTCGCATAAATAAAGGAAGCTACCCAAATGGGCGAACGACACAATTCAGCATTAAAAAATGTTTTATTCAATTAACTGTAACTGTTTCCAGTATGTGGACCTATACTTTCCATTTTATGGACAGTGAGAGTTCACATTCTTTTTTGGGGCCCAATTGCTGGAAAACATACTTTCTTCTTGGGAGTAATTGCAGAAAATGAAAACTAGATCATTTCTCCGCAAAAATTGGCATAATTTGATGATAAAGATATGAAGAGTGAAACGTTTTCTGGTTTGTGGACGGGCGTCCTCAGACTGGAAAACAAGAGGTTTTTCAGACCAGTGTGTGTACACCTCATGAATCACTTGGAGCATGAATTTTACCGATTCTGAAGCATTTTTTTAGTACCTAATTATGCGAGGCACTTGTAAACAACAAGAAATTGAAAGAAAAGTGTTGGGCAGATAATTTAAATTAGGTACATAGGAAAGGCAGTTTTATCACTCACCTCGTGTTCACATGCACTTGAAGAAAGTCACCATTCAACTTCACCTTTTGGAAAGGCCTTGCTGATGAGGGTTCACAAAGCCCTCTGTGAGATACCAAAGTAACTAAAAGTAACAATTTCATCCACTGGAAATCGCTGCAGACCTTATTCTAGCCATTCTATAGCAGAGGCGTCCACAGACTGGGAGGTCATCCTAGTTTATAATGGTGGGCATTATACTATTAATCTCGTTGGTTGCGCTAGATCGCTGAGAAAGGGCTTTCCAACAATGGCGTCCCAGACCTTCATTGGTTTTCGGTACCCGGACTCCACGCTCTGGTCGACACTTATGGCCCCCACAGCAAACAAGTTGAAGAAGCCAAACGCCTTCTCTCGTCTTCCACTCTCCTTCTTTCCGAGGTTTTCAACACCGCGTACAACGATAAGGTGAGTTTAATGGAAGAGACTTTTTTTAATATATACAGGGTGAGTCTCTCGCAAATGCAAAAAAAAAATTTGGGTAAAACTACATCAAAAATGGAGTAAAATGCCGCCAACTGCATATTTTTATCTCAATCCGTTCTCGAGAAATGATTTTTTAAAGGTTTTTTTCAGGAAAACCGTGTTTTTTTCCTTTTAAACTCAACTTTCTTCACATTACTTCATTTAATTTTAATTTTTGACCACATTTTCGGAATCAGCACTAAATTTACTATAAGAATAGTGAACTTGGGTTCTTGAAAAGTACCATCCAAAGGCCCTCACATCAGCTCAAACATTGACGATTTTGAAAAAAGAATAGTTCTGAAAATCTTTAAAACTTTACTTCTCTTGCAAAACGAATCCTGGAAACTGGCAAATCTCACGAAACCTGCTTCGTCTAATACTCTTTCCAACGGTATAATCAAGTTTACTTTTATTTTGTTATTTAGTGGAGAAAATGATGTTTTAATGTTAAAAAATGTGGGTTTTTCAATGAAATTGTTGGTTTTCTCGAAAGATGACTCTCCATGAACCTACGAGTATGGGGTCGGTTTCTATGTATTTTTCACGCTGTATCGAATGGTAACATTTTTAGATCTCTCCAACTCCGTTATAACCGAGTTTTACACTTAAAATCGCAAATGTTTAGTTTGTTTGTTACGATTAAATGTATGTGTTTTATGGGGTAAAACTAGTTATTCAAAGTGTAATAAAACTCGATTATAACGTAGTTGAGAGATCTGCAAGAGTTTCCATTCGATCCAGCGAGAAAAAATACATAGTAACCGACCCCATACTCGTTGGTTCAATGGAGGGTCATTTTTCGAGAAAACCAACAATTTCATTGAAAAACCCACATTTTTTAACATTAAAACATCATTTTCTTCCCTAAATAACAAAATAAAAGTAAAATTAATAATATCGTTGGAAAGCATATTAGATGAAGCAGTTTTCATGAGATTTGCCAGTTTCCAGGATTCTTTTTAAAAGAGTAGTAAAGTTTTAAAGATTTTCAGAAATATTATTTTTTCAAAATCGTCAATGTTTGAGCTGATGTGAGGGCCTTTGGATGGTACTTTTCAAAAACCCAAGTACACTATTCTTATAGTAAATTTAGTGCTCTTTCCGAAAATGTGGTCAAAAATTAAAATTAAATGAAGTAAAGTGAAGAAAGTTGAGTTTAAAAAGGAAAAAAACACGGTTTTCCTGAAAAAACCTTTAAAAAATCATATCTCGAGAACGGATTGAGATAAAAATATGCAGTTGGCGGCATTTTACTCCATTTTTGATGTAGTTTTACCCAAATTTTTTTTTTGCATTTTCGAGAGACTTACCCTGTATAATTTATTGTAAACTTTTATACAAAATATATATCTTCGGTTAGGTTCAATATACTTTAAAGATCTCTTTGATATAATTAAACATGTAGAAGGTCTCTATTCAACAATAGTCCTTTAGAATCCAATACAATAATCACAATTAATAGCAAGTAGAAACAATAATGGTAACATTAGATAAGTAATAAATTGTGTTATCCTAATTAGTATGTAAGACGATTACAGTTTGTTGCTAAGGTTGAGGGGGTTGGATCAGGTCCATTGGCCGTTTGCATTTGAGCCTTCGCGCATTTCTTTGGTCGTCAAGGCGTTGATCATATCCCTCGAAGATGGGATTGGAGTGCGAAATTGAGGCATGGATGCGAGTGGATGATCCTTCCAAGACTTCGATGACTGTAGGAATGTTCAGATCTCGGTGAATCACAGATCCAGGAACGTACCAAGGAGCTGACGTCATCATTAGAAGAACTCTTTTCTGTTGAGATTGAACTCGTTTGATTTGGGTGTTACACGCTGAGCCTCAAATTGAGCAGCCACACTGCCATATTGGCCGTATGAACACCAGGTACATCAGCTTTTTTAGTTCTAGAGGCAGTGGAGATTGTTCATTGAGAAGGGGTTTCAGCATAATTATACAGTTTCTGGTCCGCTTAATCAAGTTATCAACATGAGCGTGGAATGTGAGCTTAGCGTCAAGCTGGATTCCCAGGTATCTCACGGATTCAGTTCTGGGGATAATGTTATTAAAGCACAAACGTGATGTCTGAAAACTTCGTCTGTACGTGAATGCTACGTTGAAGGATTTGGTGGGGTTCATGATGAGTTGCCTATTGTTAGCCCATGCTTCGATTTCCAGGAGTAGTTGTTGAGCGTTGGTGGAGGCTTCTTGATAATATTACAAGGTCGTCTGCAAAAATGGAGCTTGCGGTTTCTACAGATTTCGGAATATCACTCACCCAGATGAGGTACAACAGAGGTCCCCATACGCTGCTTTGCGGGACTCCTGCTCGAATTGGTTTTGATGGTGAGAGGGCAGCTTCACACTTGACGCTAAAAGTGCGCCCAGAAAAGATATGAATGAACCAGTCTACCACTATGCCATGCTTTGTCAAAAGCTTTCTGGGTGTCAAGAAACAAGCCTTGACACACTTCCTTTTGCTCATAAGTGTCGAGGATCTCCTCTACTACCCGATGAAGTTGCTGTTGGCATGAATTTCGTGATCTGAAGCCGAAATGAAAATGAAAATTGGTAGTTTTTCCAGTATTTTAGCTGGAAACTTCTAGGGGATGAAAAAATGCAGTATTATTTTATATTTGTAGCTTCCTAGTTTCCCAAAGTAGTTGAAGCATTGTAATTAGTGATCCGAAAAATATGGGTTTTCAAAATATACCAATTATTGGATTTAATTATTCGGTCTGCACTTTCCACAGAATAACCTCTGCCATTGAACTGTGTAGTGAGAGACTCTTCTCGGAGGCTGGGAACGTGTATGAGAAGAAAAAGTCCAGTCATGCAGCATGACCCCATGAGCGAATTCTTGAAGAAATCTTCGACATTTCAGTCGCTATTGATCGTGTTGAGAAATTTTAGTTTATGATTTTGATAGACAAACATGGAATCAAATTATTAACACATGCACAGAGTAAACTCATCAGTTGTGATTACTTTTTTATTTTTATTTATTTATTTTTTTTTTAAAGCACTTACTAGGTACTTACGTTTCAAACAGCATGGTTCTAGGATTGGTTATACAGGGATACTTCCATAAGAGTAGTTCAATCTGAATTTGGACAATGTTTCATGCAAATATTACCGATTTTTACAACTAGCGAACGGCATTATTTCGATTTTTGACTGATTTTTCAACTTTGAAATTTTTGAAAACATGATACGCATTCTTATAGGAAATTTTACGCTGATTCCGAATATACCACATGTTAGTATGCTGAAAAAATTATTTCGCACAACAAATCGCAAAAAACAGGCTATTTTGACATTTTTGACTACATTTTTGATAATTTCAACCGAAGATGTAATCCGATCATGCTGGCCAACGAACTTGAACTTTCGTTTTGTGTCCTTAACGTTTTAAAATTTGTTTGAAGTTTCTAGCACAATTCTACGGACAGTTATCGTCTGGAATGACACATACATACATATATACATATATACATATATACATACATACATAAAAAAATGCGTTAAACTTCAGAATATGATTCAGAATAGCCTGAAACGGATTTCTGCATAAAATGTTTTCAAAAATTCACATTCTACAAATTTTGAGGCGAGAGCAATAGCTTAATTTTCTTCAAAAATTCGCTAAAATGTAACCCAATATAATATTTTCCTGTTATGCAAGAACAAAAACTTGTTTTTCTTTACTACAACTCGCTTTTAATTAATTTCGATTATGATTAATAAAAACTCGACATTATGGTAATATTAAATTATGATTAATATCATGACTTATAATTTTGTATACTAACCTTCCTTTGCAATTGACATTCTGGCTGAATATTTGGTTCGACCTACTATCCGGCGCTTTACGAATTGCAGTCATTTTCGAATGGTTAACTAAATTTCGCGTAAATCATAATTTTCACTCTCATTTTGGTACAGGTTGTTATGACCAATGTTGGTTAGGTACGTGTCCGTCTGTGTGTGTGCTGACCCTCGCAACAGTCAAAGCTATTATTTACTTAATATATTCAAATTATATTAGAATGGCAGTCATTTTAGAGACATTTTCAGAGACTCTTTCGATTGAATCCTAGATGTTCCCCTATGATTTTAATCGCTGCTGGATCATTGGTAGCCATTGCGCTTGCGCAAATTTTAAATTCTACCGTTTCCTCAGCGATGTTTGGCCATAGAATTTCAATGTCATCAGGGATGTGTGTGTATGGTTTATCTTAACTGTTCATTTTTGTTACTAGATAACTCTCCTTTTTTACCCAAGGTATCACGTTGGGTGCCCATGACTAACACGTGTGCGTCATGAGCGATCTGGCCCACAGTGCCCATGACGCATAGTGTGAGTTGAATATTTCACGTATTTCAATGAGAGATTACAACGAAGGGCATGGCAGGTAGGTTTTTTCAAAGAATGCAACGTGGTTGGGGCAATTTCTGGTACAGAGAAGTAGTGATGGTTGGAAGTTCAATTGGTTTGAATAATAACGTGTTATTTCACCCTTAGTCCCTAAAGAATCGGGTACAGATAGACAACTTGTCTATTAATGAAAAGATGTTTTAATATTTTTATTATCTTGTTTTCTGTATTTTTGAAACTATTTACATAAATATGAAATTTAGTACTTCTTCGTATTTCTAAATTGACTCTCACTGTGCGTCATGGGCATTGTAGAACGTGTGAGAAGACGCAACGTGTTAGTCACAATGTGTTGTTGAGGTTAGTAACTAGTGGGCAACTTCAGTAATCCGACCCAATGTGTTGAACACATACCTACAATTCAAGTTTAAACAGGCTTCACTGTTCTGCTTCCTTCTTTTATGTAAAATGACGAACTATATAGCTTTTTAACACAGAATGTGTTTTAGCCATGGACTAACTAGCCGAAAATGGAACGCGGGATGGTAACGAAATGTGTGACGGATGATTTTCACGTACAACCGAGTCGTTGCTAGGGAAATGGTACTTCGTCGTTTTTCATCCCACAAAATTCGTTGACCATTCGTTCGAAAGCTCTCGATTTATCCAACAATATTATGTTAACTACTGCGAAGTGCGTGTCCAACAAACTGAGTTATGAGCATGGTTATATAAATAATTGTTTACACACAGGTGATCATTCTCAATAATTGATATTGTGAACATGATTGCAACCGCTTGTTAATTTCTGATGATTTCATTGAGCTTGTGTTTCGATGATTTGATTCATAGCAGGTGATCTGAGTATTACGAAAACGGTTTGATTTGTGAAGCGGAGGTTAAATAATTTGAATAGGTAATTTCTATACTTTACACTCTAGGAAGCTGTAATTTCGTTTGTAGCCTCTTTAGGACATTTACTTGACGATGCTCAGGGTCCGGATCAGATGTGTGGCTCTTAAAGCTAATTTCTATGCTTTACACTCTAGGAAGCTGTAATTTCGTATGTAGCCTCTTTAGGACATTTACTTGACGATGCTCAGGGTCCGGATCAGATGTGTGGCTCTTAAAGCTAATTTCTATACTTTACACTCTAGGAAGCTGTAATTTCGTATGTAGCCTCTTTAGGACATTTACTTGACGATGTCCAGGGTCCGGATCATGAGTGGCTTTTAAAGCTTTTCTATACTTTACTCTCGGAAGCTGTAATTTCGTATGTAGCCTCTTTAGGACATTTACTTGATAAATCGCTCTTGATTTATCACGAATTTATTTCGTTTTTTTTTCGTAGTTTCATACTATAACTATATAAATTGATGTTATAAATGAATAGTAAACAATGACGCTTGTTTGGTTGTCACTTGGTTGCGCGACAACGCAAACACATTCTGTGTTTCAATAATTTCGTCCGAAGTATGTAAATAGAGGTAATCGGGGGTCCAGGGGGCTTGCCCCCTGGCGAGGCGCGGAGCGCCGAGTTTATCTCATTTTCTCATAAAAAAATATTCATGTTTAACAATAGTTGGAGTTTGTAATCTGTAGTGGTATTTGAATCTGAGTTTCAAATATTCTACTGAAAAATTTATTTTTGGATATTTCAGGTGGTCTTTGGACTTATTTCAAGCGATGTAATTCATACCAGAAGGTTCAGGCGTGAGACTTCAGCCAATGACGTAAGATAATTTATTCACTCATAAAGCAAACTTTCACTAATTAGTTATGGATTTTTGCCTTGTCCTTCGTAGGTTGGGTGTGTTGAGGGTAGAGAAATTTTTATAGGCTTCTCAAATAATGTAGTTTAATCATAGGCTGAGCACTTTTGCCGTCATTTGGTCTCTTCAGAGCTTATTATTGATTGGTGAAATGTATTATGTTTATAAGTTTTTTGGGGTCCTCCTTGAACATCTCAGTCATGACCAGTTATATTTGGAGATATTACTTGCGTCAGTTATGTTAAAATCGAGGGAAATGTGAAAATTTGTGTGGAGAGACTTTTATCACTAAAGGAAAAAAATTAATAATAATTTGGCGGAAAAGTATAGTTCTACTTGAGGTGGTCCGATTACTTATATTGGGATGATTACCTTCACCTTACAACCAAACACGCTCCTAATGTTTCAGAGTTCATCTGCATGGGTCATAATCGAACGTCAAAAAATTTCACTAAAGGAAAAAAATAATAATTTTGTTTTACTTGAGGTGGTCCGATTATTTATACTGGGATGATTAACTTCACCTTGCAACCTAACACGCTCCTGATGTTTCAGAGTTCATCTGCCAAACCCAGTAGCCGACAAGCGAAAGACACGTCAGATCCAGACTACCCAGTTATGTTCAACATCTTCCTTTGGTTTGGAATCGCATTCTTCATGGCCCTCCTCGCCACATCAAGTGAGTATTTCATTTGTCGTATAGTGCATTAGTTTTAATAGGTATTCTAATAAAATTAATTGATACTCGCCAGAAGCTTGGTTTTTCTAATCTGCTCGCATTCAGCGCTTCAAGATGGCTAGGGACGTAGAGGAACCGCTCTAACCCAGCTCAAAATTATTTTGTATCCTATTTTAACCTAACCTAACCAGGTAACCTGGGTTGATTGGGTGTAGGCCACTCCTTCTAGACCACACCCATCCACCTTGACGGCTCCCAGAGTTGCCTGGTCATTACTGAAAAAGCAATCCCATTAGTCACACATCCCTGGCAGTATCTGTATCTTGTATTCCGATTTTACAAGATACGTTTTCACCCACTTTCAGTTGGCAGGTACCCGTCATACTGCACCTCTTTGGATAACCATCATTGAGTTCATTATATATAAAAATGAATTACAAAAATCCTTATGATAGAATTACCAATCCAGTAGAAAAACGCAATTAATATCGCTCTTCTTCATGTGCCATTTCTGCTAGCGAAGGCTGGTGACTACTTCACGAAATCTGTCTCGATCGCGCTTGAGCTGAAAAAGATCTGCCATCGGATATTCGAAAGCTACGAAGCTCTTCTTCCCCCTCCTTTGCGTCCAGCAATTTTTCCCATTATGACGTGTGTAGCAGCTCTTTTGGCTTCTCATAATGTGGCCAAGATGTGTCACTTTGCGCTTCATGATAGTGATCATGAGCTCCCTGTTCAAATTATTATGCTGCGAGATGTAATAATTTAGATGACGCTAAGTCCAAGGGATCTTCAGCATTCTTCGGATCAACTACATCTCAAGAGCCCCAAGGCTGTTGATGTCAACAGCTTTAAGCGTCCACGTTTCCATCCCATACATTAAAATAGACAATATATATATTTATTGGCCTCCAGCGCAAAGAAAAGCTTACATTCTTACTGCGCACACACCGCCGCATCCTATTGAAACCAGCACGGCTGTTTTAATTCGAGCCCTCAGCTCACCCTGCATAGGCCAGTCCTCAGAATCAATCTGGCCTAGAAATTAATATAATAAAATGCTGGCATAAATGGAACATCATAGATTCCCCTAGCCTTAGTTTTTTAGCCCTATCCATTCATCATCTATTTTTTACTTTGTTTCTAGTTGGTATCGCTGATATGGACCCAGGCAGAGATTCCATAATCTACAGAATGACAAGTAACCGTATGAAGAAAGACAACTAATCATTCGAACTCCACATCATAAAACAAATAAGCAAGAGATGTCCGCCAGTGCTAATTCTTATCCAATCTTGTAACTTTCCACTTCGTCATTTCGTCACCCATTATTTATTTTCCATCTCTTGTTGACCATCATTTTGTTAGCTGAGTGGAAAAGAAATCTGGCATGTAGAAACATATTTTTCTTTCACGACATTAATATTAAATCGAATAGATATCGGAATCGTTATGTGAACATTATGCATTTTTCAGCCTAAGAACGTTTGGCTAAATCTTCGGTCTCGTTAATCCTTATATTTCAAGTGCAGATTTGAACTCACTTTTAATCATTGTCAAGAATAAATTTAGCTGAAGGGCCTAATTGCTTGGAAAACAATTAAGCTGATTCTTTGGAAAACCCATTCTTGAATGAGTACATTGGAGTAGGTACTCACTGTCAGGTACTGTTGAGGTATTAGCCCATAACTTCCATCAATGTTAGAGGCAGTTAATAGGGGAATTCATGGTCCAATTTGACTTCGAATTATCAAAACTTGAGTTTTAAAGGGCTCCAGTGCACAGGCGTGGTCATTTACGACTGGCTGAAGCCTTCAAAGTCGAGTTTCGATGTCGAATCATCGAAAAGAAGCAACGACTCTACCAGCTCCTTAGTGAAACCCACATCAATAAAACACGGTTGTCACTCTTGTTCAGATGAATTGACGCGTCAATGAAGTTGTTCAAATTCTCGTGTTAGTTAAGATGTAAATTTATTGTTTTACAAATAATTTAAAAATTTATTATTTACAACCTCCTTAAGAGGAAACCTACACTGATTTCGCTGTCACCGATCCCCGTAAGAGAGGGAACTACTTAATATTTCAATTTTTGACGAGGGAGCCTCATGAAACCATGCTGTACTTTTCGATGGATTCGATTCACAAAATAGGCCATGAATATCCCTATATAGTTGAAGTGCGAGTGAGGTTCGGAAACTGACTGTTCTATAAAAAGCAACCTCGATACTCCTCATTGAAAGAGTAATACCCTGACGCCATTTTGTTGATACTATCCACTCTTGTCTACTACATCCACTCTGCCCGTCTTGGTTGTTTCTCTCTTCGAATGTGTACGGATATGGAGAAGTCAAAAGAGACTAGATGACCCCATTCATACTTGGCCCGTAGAACAAAGTTCACCTTGAAATCCTGGGTGGGGTTACTTCTTGCATATTATCAAAATTGAGTTAGTCTACGGAAATGTAGCTGAGTTCTAAAGATGATCATCTTCCTGAGGAGTGAAAATGTTAGAACCCATTCACCTTCGCATGATGTTTGGCCACAAAGCGCCCTTGATCAAGCCAGTCAAAAGTATTAGAATCTTGGTAGATTACAAAGGTTCATTATTGAAAGTAATAAACCAAAACAAAAACCGTTATCATTTTAGAGCTGCAGGTTTAGGAGAGATGTGTTTAGTGACAACAACGCTAGTTGTTGAATACATTACATTCAAAGATATTAAGTTGGTTTCATATGGAGCGAAACGAGTGCGGAAAGCAGAAGGACGGAACACAATCTGATTGGCTGTTGGGACAACAGTTGAGGAAGGTGGCTGCCATGTTGTTGGAATGGATGGACAGCAGATGGTGGTAGAAATTTGTATACCGTTTCCGCGTTCCGTCGAGCTCCGCGCAAGCGCATTGGACAGGAATGTTGATAACCGCAAGTAGAGGTTTCAGTAGGAAGGTTATGATTCCATTTACCAAGGAGACCGCTTCATGTGAACAATCTTTCCGGCTCCGCCACCCCTCCACTTGTTTTTCCGTCCTTCCGCTTTCCACACTCGTTCCGCTCCATGTGAATCCAGTTTTACACACTCCATGAACCCAATCTTCAGTGATTTCGAGAGGTCTGACAATATCAGCTGACCTAGCGCACTAATGGTCGTTGATGGCAACATTCAACGTATTTATGTAACTATTACTCTGAACTATAGCATCCTTGTTTTCATCCTCCATTGCACACTGAGAATGTGTCAAAGTTGTTTAAGAGGAAGGAGTTTCGAGTTTTGTTGTCCAAACTCTGATATGTAGAAAATAAGGAAACAGGTCGATTGCACACATTTCTACAGAGTATACTTTGGAAACAAAACCACATTTTGTTATGAATATTTTGTGGCATATCAATTTGAAAAAAACGGAAAAATCCAACTGAGATTTAAAGGGGTTTTAATATCAGCTAGGCAGGTACCTACCTAACGTTTCCTAACTTGCACATTCCTCATTAAACTTAAGAAATCACCCAGCCGTTCAAGATATCATTTAGTAAAGCTGGGTTCTAATTATTGTGCTACATACAAAAATAGAGCTGGATGTTAAAAATTTGAATTTCACTTAGTAGCAACTCTTATGGTAGCAGACAATTTCAACTAGGTGTCCATTTTCGCCGGGTAACAAACGCAATTCAAGATTATGTAGATATATAAGATAAGTTGTTAGAATGTGTGTAGATTTTTGTTTTCGGCATTGTACATTTTAGTTTATGCATTAATTGTGTACATAAATGTTGAAATTAAACGGTTAAGATTTAATGGTCATTACTATGGTATTTAGAGAACATTTTATTTCCCCTTGAAACATTATTATCACCTATAAGGTGATATTCTCGAGACTTCAACACTAGCCCGAAAAACCTAATTTTCAAAGTTATTTCACATTGTTGTCATGGTTATGAGTAAACTATACGAAAAACGCTGCAAATTATTTCACAAACGTTTATTATTTTTTCAATTGAGTATGATCGTAGTTTTAGTTGGCTTGCGTACGTCATAAGGCCCGTCCAGACTCCTCGGCATTTCCTATTTCGAGTTGCCACAACCTATACTTCTAAAATTATATACGCATGTTTATATTTCTCGATTTGAGCTCCTATCTATTCAAATAATTATTGCCTTAATAATATCATTATCTAAGAACGTACGAAAAGTCGAGAGGATATGTTATTGAATATGCGTAGGCAAAGCATTGTTATTAACATACAAATATGACCTAGAAAAAAACATATATTCATGCCTCGAAGGAACGCTGTACCCACCTCATGGTTCCGCGGCGCCTCCTCTCACCACCCACCGTGACCGTAACACGTCAAACACTCAAACCCTCGAAAAAGACACTTTTTCGCCCGTTTTTGGCCCATAGCATCTATGCGAGTAAAGCGATCGGGATGGTTAAACGTTAGGACCAACTAGACACCAAATGGAGTGTATATGCGAAAGAACGTGTTTTTTAAGTCAATTCTTAGGCCTTTTATGGCCCGAACGGCGGACGGACATTTCAAATTTGGATTCTACGCACCTTGAAACGTAAAGTGACAAAGTTTGAGGGGGGGGGGGGGGTTATAAAAATTTTTTGCTATACGATCACATAGGCCTATTATTGGAAATAATAAACCAAAAGCGCTATTATCTTAGGGTTCATTATTTACCTAGTTCCCAGTCCAGTATATTTTATTATGCCAGGTAATAAATTTTATGCAAATTATATCAAGCTGTATTCCGGCAATGACCTGAAACGTTTTGAACGCAAGGTTAGTTTGTGCAGTCGAGATCCCAATGAAATTTGTGTTGGGAAGTTGACTAAACAGTGTTAGAAGTTCCAGACATCAACCGCGAAAATGTATAGGATTAACCAGTTTTCAGAACCGTCCATTGAATTAAGAAACTAAAAATATCTAGAGTCCTTTGAAAGTGGTTATGTGAAAGGACGTGCCACGAGAGTTCTGCCAGAAGGGAATATTAGGTAGCTATCGCCTTTGGAAAGTACCTAGAGTGGTAGGTATAAACTACATACTTTCCGTATATTATTACTTGTTATTCATCATTCATCTTGTTCAACATTTTTACAGTTCCAAGACCCCTCAATTTTTAGCTTCACTGTAAAAATGTTTAACCAAAATTTATAAATATGTACATGTGTGTACCTCGTTATAGTTACCGAGGAGTCTTAAGAGAAGCTCCATCTAAATAACAACACCGTGGGTCGAATGGGACATTTAGCCTCGGAGGCTCTGAAGCTGGTCTGAGTCCCTCCATACTTTCTAATTGTATTCCAGCTCTCCAAAAAAGAGCTACATTTCAGGTTTCAGCATCATAAGTCAATTAAAAAACAAATTAGGCTTAGAAGCCCCACAGCTGATGAGTGTGCACTGATATTGAATTCATTCTTGATACTACAAAGGAGGTCCATTTCAAATCGCAGATCCGAAGGTTGACATCAATATGCCTGCGTAGATATAGGCACCAGCAGAGGAAAAAGGTGTAATTAATAATACACGTCATTGCATGTTTTCAATCCGTCTAAAACTTGTTCACACTAAAAGCAATGGTGACTTGGTGGAAAACTTACCAATATTTTCTTTTTTGTTGAATAGGTCGCGTAAACTAACACCATTGCATTCAGCAGGAAAAACTCGGCGCTCCGCGCCTCGCCAGGGGGCAAGCCCCCTGGACCCCCGGTTACCTCTATTTACATACTTCGGACGAAATTATTGAAACACAGAATGTGTTTGCGTTGTCGCGCAACCAAGTGACAACCAAACAAGCGTCATTGTTTACTATTCATTTATAACATCAATTTATATAGTTATAGTATGAAACTACGAAAAAAAATACGAAATAAATTCGTGATAAATCAAGAGCGATTTATCAAGTAAATGTCCTAAAGAGGCTACATACGAAATTACAGCTTCCTAGAGTGTAAAGCATAGAAATTAGCTTTAAGAGCCACTCAGCTGATCCGGACCCTGGGCATCGTCAAGTAAATGTCCTAAAGAGGCTACATACGAAATTACAGCTTCCTAGAGTGTAAAGCATAGAAATTAGCTTCAAGAGCCACTCATCTGATCCGGACCCTGGGCATCGTCAAGTAAATGTCCTAAAGAGGCTACATACGAAATTACCTACAGCTTCCTAGAGTGTAAAGCATAGAAATTAGCTTTAAGAGCCACACATCTGATCCGGACCCTGAGCATCGTCAAGTAAATGTCCTAAAGAGGCTACAAACGAAATTAAAGCTTCCTAGAGTGTAAAGTATAGAAATTACCTATTCAAATTATTTAACCTCCGCTTCACAAATCAAACCGTTTTCGTAATACTCAGATCACCTGCTATGAATCAAATCATCGAAACACAAGCTCAATGAAATCATCAGAAATTAACAAGCGGTTGCAATCATGTTCACAATATCAAATATTGAGAATGATCACCTGTGTGTAAACAATTATTTATATAACCATGCTCATAACTCAGTTTGTTGGACACGCACTTCGCAGTAGTTAACATAATATTGTTGGATAAATCGAGAGCTTTCGAACGAATGGTCAACGAATTTTGTGGGATGAAAAACGACGAAGTACCATTTCCCTAGCAACGACTCGGTTGTACGTGAAAATCATCCGTCACACATTTCGTTCCCATCCCGCGTTCCATTTTCGGCTAGTTAGTCCATGGCTAAAACACATTCTGTGTTAAAAAAAAAAAAAAAACATTGAAAATCATGGGTCACACTTGATTTTTGTGAAAGTTGTTTTTTTGTGTCTATTTTCGGATTATTTTTGCGCTATTTTTGGAAAATGTATCTAACATGAAATGTTCTTCACCAGTTTTCCATCAAGGGCAATCTATACCTTCATTACGAATGTGGGAAAGAATATTTGAGGCGAACTTTACTGTTTCAGACTTTTGTCTCGTTTTTGTCGTTAGGAACCTGTGTGCGGCCGCTAGCTTGCTACCTAGGGGTCATTGAAAAATAATTTATTAGTTAATTAAATATAATAATTAAAAAATTAATTAGTTCACCGAAAAATAAATGAGTCGCGGCTCCATTATGCTCGTAGTCAGAGATCGGAAGATCGTACAGCCTTCTGGATGATTTCATTCGATTTGTTTTGAAATTATATGTAAATGAGAACCAAACGCTCAACACGGACGAGTACCAACCTACTTTTACCACCGAATACGCTTTCTAATGAACCTCAGTAGTTGAAGCAGTAATTGTAAGATGTCGCATCACGCGCTAGCAAACTTAAGTCGTCGTTAGACTCGCATTTAACCTGATTTTAATATTAAATTGTAGCACTATCATGTCATTATACTCATTTCAAAGCCTCGAAAAAGACACTTTTTCACCTATTTTTGGCTCATAGCACCCATGGGTGTGGAGCGATCGAGCTGGCGAGAAGTTAGGACCAACTAGACCCCAAGTGGAGTCTATGTGCGAAAGAACGGATTTTTTAAGTCAATTCTAAGGCCTTTTATGGCCCGGACGGCGAACGGACATTGCAAATTTGGATTCTACGCACTTTGAAACGTAAAATGACAAAGTTTGAGGGGGGGGGGGGGTATAAATTTTTTTTTCTATACGATCACATAGGCTTATTATTGAAAATAATAAACCAAAATCCGTTCTTTTGCGCACAGGCTCTATTTTTTCAATTAGAGACTTGTTTTTATTATTATTTTACATATTTTAAATGAGAAACCGGAGTTTTAAGCCACTGCTTCTTCGCAGTATTGTTCTTAGGTTGCCTGATCTCTCAGTTGTTTTCTTGTGAACATTGCTGCCCTCCACTGATGATTATCAGGTAAAATCCTGGTTCATTGTCATAGAGATAAATACTTTTTCATACTTGTTGATAATTTACCCAACGGAAAACCCAAAAACATGAAGCTCGTAACGACTAATGACCTATAAGTGCAACTAAACCGCGGTGTTCCCCACTTGAGGCTTACTACCTTTGCGTTGAATCCATGCCCTGTTTTCAAAGTAAACAAACTAAAAATGAGAAATGAGAGTGTGTACAAACTAAAAATGAGAAATTAGCCTGTATTTGTACTGAAAGTAACATGAAATTTTAATTTAGGATTGAAAAGTCAGCGTTTCATATCGAAATAAGGAAGTTGGATTGGACAACAAGACAGCTGGGGGAAAATTATCACATTGCCCAACCAACGTTAACGTGACATCAAAATTAAGGCAACCGAGCCCCAGGTTGCAATTGGGCTAGCATCTTCATTTGCTCCCTCAAGACTGTGGTAACGGGTGACGCTAAATTGAAGTCGCCAAAAACTCTCTATTTTCAGGAAGAAATGACGTAGAAGGTGCTCTCCCTTTTTTTCGTTTGCATTTATTATTGGCCCTAAATGGAGTTTAACACGGTTTTCAAGGGCGCTGAATCCGAGGCTAAAAATTCAAATTCTTATTTACTGGAATACCCCATTCTCATATGTCTGAGAAATCACCAAGCTTCCTTATCGCCGAGATATCTACCATTTTTCGCCAGCACAACTGATTACAATGGCGCAGTCAGTAGAACTCAAACTAAAATAATAAAACCACACTATTTACTGATATGTCGGCTTCACTTTATGAAGTCTTTCTTAACAAGCAACTCTGCTGAGTAATCATTTCCACCCTAGATTTCACTCTGTTACGTTCAGGACATCTTTTGCAGTTGGAGAAGTTCAATCATTTAGTAGACAAGTGATTCGGTTGATGATGTTTCCTCAGTGCTTCCTTCTGGGAAAAGAAAAAAGTACAAATTCTGCCAAAGTTTCTGTTTTAGCACACCCCAATTGTGTTTTACATTTTAGCCATTGCTTGGGGTTTTTTTTAATGATTTGATTGGTTTGTACATGGATCAGTATTTTTTTATAAAGAATTTAAGCCGCCTCTCAACCTAAAGGGTCATTAGCGGCAATCAAAAAGGGGTGTCAAAAGGACACTGCAAAGGGCACAACGCTAAGGGAAGCCATGCTGACCGTCCGTCACTAAACGGATTCCCATCACGGACTCCTCTGACAGATCGCAGGGGGAGAAATTATGATATTAACCCGCAAAACGAGGCATTGCCGCACTCTGCCTCAAGGGATACAGCGATGACCACTTTGTAACCCCTACAGCGGATAAAAATACCCCGTAATAAGAACTAAACTACAACTAGATGATCCTTACAAATACATAAATATTATCAATAACTATACAGGGTGATTCTCTCGCAGATGCAAAAAAAAAAATTGGTGAAACTACATCAAAAATGGAGTAAAATGCCGCCAACCGCATATTTTTATCTCAATCCGTACTCGAGATATGATTTTTTAAAGGTTTTTTCAGGAATACCGTGTTTTTAGCGAATTTTTGAAGAAAATTAAGCTATTGCTCTCGCCTCAAAATTTGTAGAATGTGAATTTTTGAAAAAAAATTATGCAGAAATCCGTTTCAGGCTATTCTGAATCATATTCTGAAGTTTAACGCATTTTTTTATGTATGTATATATGTATGTATGTATATATGTATGTATGTATGTGTCATTCCAGACGATAACTGTCCGTAGAATTGTGCTAGAAACTTCAAACAAATTTTAAACTGTTAAGGGCACAAAACGAAAGTTCAAGTTCGTTGGCCAGCTTGATCGGATTACATCTTCGGGTTGAAATTTTCAAAAATGTAGTCAAAAATTTCAAAATAGCCTGTTTTTTGCGATTTGTTGTGCGAAATAATTTTTTCAGCATACTAACATGTGGTATATTCGGAATCAGCCTATAACCTATAAGAATATGTATCAAGTTTTCAAAAATTTCAAAGTTGAAAAATCAGTCAAAAATCAAAATAATGCCGTTCGCTAGTTGTAAAAATCGGTAATATTTGCATGAAACATTGTCCAAATTCAGATTGAACTACCCTTATGGAAGTATCCCTGTATAAACAATCCTAGAACCATGCTGTTTAAAACGTAGGTAGTAGGTGCTTAAACAAAAAAAAAAACAAAAAAAAACAAAATGTAATCACAACTGATGAGTTTACTCTGTGCAAGTGTTAATAATTTGATTCCATGTTTGTCTATCAAAATCATAAACTAAAATTTCTCTACACGATCAATAGCGACTGAAATGTCGAAGATTTCTTCAAAAATTCGCTCATGGGGTCATGCTGCATGACTGGACTTTTTTCATTTTAAACTCGGATTTCTCCACTTTGCCTCATTTAATTTCATCTTTCAACCTCATTTTCGGTATCAGCATTAAATTTACTATAAGAATAGTGTACTTGGGTTCTTAAAAAGTACCATCCGAAGACCCTCACATCAGCTCAAACATTGACGATTTTGAAAAAATAATATTTCTGAAAATCTTTAAAACTTTACTACTCTTTTAAAAAGAATCCTGAAAACTGGCAAATCTCATGAAAACTGCTTCGTCTAATACTCTTTCCAACGGTATAATCAAGTTTACTTTTATTTAGTTATTTAGGGGAGAAAATAATGTTTCATGTTAAAAAATGTGGGTTTTTCAATGATATTGTTGGTTTTCTCGAAAGATGACCCTCCATGAACCAACGAGTATGGGGTCGGTTTCTATGTATTTTTGGTTTATTATTTCCAATAATAAGCCTATGTGATCGTGTAGCAAAAAATTTTTATAACCCCCTCAAACTTTGTCACTTTACGTTTCAAGGTACGTAGAATCCAAATTTGAAATGTCCGTCCGCCGTTCGCCGTCCGGGCCATAAAAGGCCTAAGAATTGACTTAAAAAACCCGTTCTTTCGCACATAGACTCCATTTGGGGTCTAGTTGGTCCTAACGTTTAACCATCCCGATCGCTTTACTCGCATAGATGCTATGGGCCAAAAACGGGCAAAAAAGTGTCTTTTTCTACGCGCGCACGCGTGGCACGCTTGGCAGGGGGTCACGGTGGGCGGTGAGGGTAGGAATTATGGTGAATTTATGAGGCAAGATACTAACTTACTTTTTTATGGCTCTTTGAAAGAGGTGCACCACGCGGCGTCAGACGCTTGTGAGGAAATGGTGATCTGAAATGAAACGAGTGCGATATTCCAACTTTCAAACGGATAAAGCACCAGTTAGAATCGCAATCCTGAACAAACAAGACGCTGTTATTAAAATATGAACCGAGATAAATGCTGATGCCGGGAGAGAGAGAGTCAGAGAGAGCGATAGAGAGAGAGATTGATATAATAACAACAAATGATACATGATAAGAGAATGAAAAAAACAGTATGTGTAATACCTAACGAATATAAGTGAAGAAAAATCATGTCTACTGTCAATCTGAGCAGTTTAAGCGGGCGTTACCTAAGTGACTCCCGTGAAAATCCGTCTGTTCGGGAAGAAGGCCGCAACATCCTTATCACAAGGAGTATTTTTAATATTAGCCACCCATACACGAGCAGATATCTGCGACAGATATCGCGTTTTTAAACGATATCTGTGGGAAAGATCTGTGCGTTAGTGGGCGTTAGAAAATGATGAAAGATGTGAAAATCGACCAGAGATATCTGCGAGAGTTCAAATCTAGCAGATGGTAGTCGGGCGTCCCCCTTAACCTGCAGACTTCTCGGAAGCGATGTCTGTGGTACACAGAACTGTTCTATTGGATCGGGCAGCGTCCCTTAACGTTAAGATGTTCAGTTGTCCACGTGTGTTTTCCCCTGTGAGATCTCTCCTCTAAAGAACTCAGTTTCTATTGGTGGTTTTTTGTGCGGTATCAAAAAATGGGTAAAAAAGAGGGGCCAAACGAGTTAATTGAAATGATGATCGACATGTATAGAGACAGACCTTGTCTGTGGCAGTTGAAGCATGTTGACTACATGAACAAAAACGTCAAAAACATTGCTTACGACGAAACCCATGACTTCTCCCAAACTTGTATTTTTTTGGCTTAGCCGTTTTATGGGCAATTAAAAAAAAATACCCGCCGCAAAAGCCGCTAATTTACGCTTTTTACTACGGACAGTCACTAACCCCATGGCATCAACTTACGGAATCTGTGACCGATCTGGAAAAAATTTCGGATTTGACCGATAACTCGAGTCTGCCAGACGAACGTCGGTGACAGACCTGAATCTGTCAGATTTCATCCCACGAACGAACAGATGACATCGGGCATTGGTCAGGTGACAGATCTCGGGCATGAAAGATCGGACGATAAGTTTTTCGTGTTAAGGGGCAACGACCGATCTCATCGGTCTCTCCAGATCGTTAGCGATATCTGTCAGATGAGATCGGGCGACCAAATCTGTCGCAGATATCTGCTCGTGTATGGCGGGCTATTGACGTGGTGTTGGTTCGGGAAGAGGTGAGAAGCGGGCCGACCCGGTACAAGTTCCGCAGAGATAAAGACAATTTTTCCAGTTAGAAATCGTGAGGGGACTGAAATGGATAACAATATACATTGCAATTGCATTCCATTGCAATGGAAACTCTTGCAGATCTCTCAACTACGTTATAATCGAGTTTTACATTTTAATTAACTAGTTTTACCCCATAACACACATACATTTAATCGTAACAAACAAACTAAACATTTGCGATTTTAAGTGTAAAACTTGGTTATGACGGAGTTGGAGAGATCTACAAATGTTACCATTCGATACAGCGTGAAAAAATACATAGAAACCGACCCCATACTCGTTGGTTCATGGAGGGTCATCTTTCGAGAAAACCAACAATTTCATTGAAAAACCCACATTTTTTAACATTAAAACATAATTTTCTCCACTAAATAACAAAATAAAAGTAAACTTGATTATACCGTTGGAAAGAGTATTAGACGAAGCAGTTTCCATGAGATTTGCCAGTTTCCAGGATTCGTTTTGGAAGAGTAGTAAAGTTTTAAAGATTTTCAGAAATATTCTTTTTTCAAAATCGTCAATGTTTGAGCTGATGTGAGGGCCTTGGGATGGTACTTTTTAAGAACCCAAGTACACTATTCTTATAGGAAATTTAATGCTGATACCGAAAATGAGGTTGAAAGTTAAAATTAAATGAGGCTAAGTGGAGAAATCCGAGTTTAAAATGAAAAAACACGGTATTCCTGAAAAAACCTTTAAAAAATCATATCTCGAGTACGGATTGAGATAAAAATATGCGGTTGGCGGCATTTTACTCCGTTTTTGATGTAGTTTCACCCAAAATTTTTTTTGCATCTGCGAGGGAATCACCCTGTATATATATATATATATATATATATATATATATATAATACAGTCGAAAAAAACCTACCAATCTATATATATATATATATATATATATATATATTTATATATGTGTGTGTGTGTGTTTCATTCCAGACGATAACGATTCCGTTCTTGCACCAAAAAATCAAGCTTTCCAGACGAAAGGATGAGTTCGCTCTCCAAGAATTCTTGAGCACATTAAATTGTTCAAATCAAAAAATGCACTATACACACTAACAATGGCTTAAAACGACCATAAATCGTTAAATGTATAATATTTAGCAGAGTTTCAGTCAAAACATAACAATAAACGATCAAGTAGGACAGTAAAATATTTTTTCAGAAAATTATGCTGAAAAACGTTCTTAAATTGCATAAATATTTGCTAAAAAAAAATCTATAAAAACTGCAAAAAAACCTAGAAATCTAAAATCTTTTTCTGAATTACCGAATTTTATTTAGTACGAGTTTTTTTTTTTTTTTTTTTTTTTCATAAAATTGGTTTTTACCAATTTCTTTCTTCTGAAATTGATCAAATTTCAATTCAACTTAACATTAAAATGCAATAGGTAATGTATGAAAATTCACTCATAAGATCATGCTGCATGACTGGAACTAATAATTTCTTTGTACTCAAATCGCTCAAATTTTAATAAAATTTAACACATGTAATACTATAGGAAATTTAAGAAAATTCGCTCATACAATAATGCTGCATGACTGGATTTTTTTTTTTTTTTTTTTATAAATATTTCTACTAAAAAATAACCAATGTGAAACATACCGTCAATGTTTTCACATTGGTTACTAGCCGCTCCGGCTCGCTACGCTCGCCTCCACGTCCAGCCGGGGGGCAAGCCCCCCGGACCCCCCATTCAATTGCTCGCTTCGCTCGCAAAGTGTGGCATGTAGGGAATGTTGCTCGCTTCGCTCGCAAACAATAGATCCCTAAGGGTAGGTTTAACTTCTGTAAGGGATGCTGCTCGCTTCGCTCGCTTGAGGAAGTTATACTGCCCACCCAACTTGGCAGACGTTTTTTTCTGTTGGAAATTCTTACAAACAAATTAAATCTTATGAAACTACGTGGAACCACAAAAAGTTTATTCGGGGATGTTGCTCGCTTCGCTCGCAAGGTATTGCTGTATATTTGTAGGAAAAAATCCGAATTTATTCTGTTGACATGGCTCTCGCTTCGCTCGCAAGGTATACCTATATACCCTTCAAGACGTAAGTGCGTGTACCTGCTCGCAACCCGTTCCCGTCAGGTGCAAGCCCCGCCTCATCGAACCCCTGACTTCGTAGAGCCTTCTCGCGAACACGGCAAAATTAATTTCTGATGTTAAACGCTTCTTCTCGCTTCCGCTCGCGATTTGACCGACTTAACGTCACTTTTTTCGATATCCGATTTCGGATTCAGATTCGGCGGACCCAAAGCTGTATTTCGCCCGCGAAAACCGTTCCAAAAAACGTACCTTTATGGGGTATATTTTAATCGGAAAAAACCAAGTTTTTCGGCGGACTTTTCGAGAAAACGGGTCCGTACTCTCGCATTTTTTTAACGCATTTCCCGATACTTTTTTCGCGATCCGATCGCGCCGTCGTCTTCCTCGTTCAAAAACCTACGAAACCCGTATTTTTCCGGAATTGTCAACGGCCGTTTAGAGGGGTAGGGGAAGCGGGGAAGTCCAAAAAGCGCACATTAATTCTTACTTCGACCCCCCTCCCGCCCTACGGCCCATGGTTCGGGTGGGATTAAACAATTTTAAATTCGCTCGCTCCCACTTTTGGAAAATCTCAAGAAGATCCCCCCACTCGTACACTCCCCCCACTCAGCCGTTTGGCCGTGCATAGACACGACAGACAAACAGACGGAGTTTCATTCTTATTAATAATAGAGATAGAGATTTTTTAGCGAATTTTCGTAGAATGTGAAGCTATTGCAATGGCTCGGAAAATATTAAAATGACAATTTTTGAAAGAGTTCTTCATTGAAATCGGTTTTGAGGCATTGTGTGTGTGTGTGTGTGTTTGCGTGCGCGAGCGTGTGTGTGTGCGTGCGCGCGGGCGTGTGTGTGTGTGTGTGTTTGTCATTCCAGACGATAACTCTCCTTAGGATTGAGATAAAAATTCCGTTCTATCGCCAAAAAATCAAGCTTTCCAAATGAAAGGATGAGTTTGAACGCCATCATTTTTTGAGCACATTAAATTGGTCACGGTTCAAAAGATATGCTGACAAAATCACCGAAAATAGCTAAAGAATAGCTTAAATTGATATTTGTTAGCAGAATATTACTCAAATAAAGTTCATTACCTATAAAAAAGAATATTCAAAAATTTATGTATAAAATCATGCTGAAAAATTTACTTAAATTTCAATAAAATTTGCTAAAAATCTGTAAAAACTGCAACAAAAAAACTAAAACTCCAAAATCTTTTTTGAATCACCGAATTTTATTTAGCACAATTTTTTTTTTTTTTTTTTTTGCCATAACATTAACAAATACTTTCCACTGAAATTGCTCAAATTTAGTCACATTTTAGCGAATTTTTGAAGAAAATTAAGCTATTGCTCTGGCCTCAAAATTTGTAGAATGTGAATTTTTGAAAAAAACTTATGCAGAAATCCGTTTCAGGCTATTCTGAATCATATTCTGAAGTTTAACGCATTTTTTTATGTATGTATGTATATATGTATATATGTATGTATATATGTATGTATGTATGTATGTATGTATGTGTCATTCCAGACGATAACTGTCCGTAGAATTGTGCTAGAAACTTCAAACAAATTTTAAAATGTTCAGGACACAAAACGAAAGTTCAAGTTCGTTGGCCAGCATGATCGGATTACATCTTCGGGTTGAAATTTTCAAAAATGTAGTCAAAAATTTCAAAATAGCCTGTTTTTTGCGATTTGTTGTGCGAAATAATTTTTTCAGCATACTAACATGTGGTATATTCGGAATCAGCGTAAAATTTCCTATAAGAATATGTATCAAGTTTTCAAAAATTTCAAAGTTGAAAAATCAGTCAAAAATCGAAATAATGCCGTTCGCTAGTTGTAAAAATCGGTAATATTTGCATGAAACATCTTCAAAAATTCGCTCATAGGGTCATGCTGCATGACTGGACTTTTTAACATATTATAATACGATAGATAATTTAAGGAAATTCGTTCATATGATCATGCTGCACGACCGGAACATTTTTCATTATTGTACTTCGTTTTTAGATTCAGACGAGGACGGATTTTCTTCTTTTTCGCCGCTCTTTTCACCGCTGTATCCTGCGAATACTCCTTGAAGATCGGGTGGTATGCGTGGAGGGCGTTGCTTACTATTTGATACGCAGCGGTGATACGATACGAACATTTGGTACAAGTGTGGGCCCGGCTGAAGACGCCCGAGGAAGATCCGACGGCGGAAACCGCACGAGGAATCGGTCGACATCGACTTTCGATGTAAATTTTGACTCACGAATCCTACAGTTCTGAAAATCATCGAACTCATTGTCTCTCACCAGGAGTTCTCGCCGATCAGATAAGTTTGAAATGGTTTTTACAATCAAATTGATGAATTTTAATTAAAAACGCTGCAAATTATTTCACAAAGGTTTATTATTTTTTCAATTGAGTATGATCGTAGTTTTAGTTGGCTAGCGTACGTCATAAGGCCCGTCCAGACTCCTCGGCGTGTCCTACTTCGAGTTGCCACAATAGGTTCGGAGCGGGGGGGGGGGGGTGGGTGGAGGGAGAGGAGGCGCCGGCGCCGCGGCACCCTGTGGTGGGTACGGCGCCGGCGTTCCTTCGAGGCATGAATATATGTTTTTTTCAAGGTCATATTTGTGTGTTAATACCAAAGCTTTTCCTACGCATATTTAATAACATATCCTCTCGACTTTTCGTACGTACTTAGATAATGATATTATTAAGGCAATAACTATTTGAATAGATAGGAGCTCAAATCGAGAAATATAAACATGCGTATATAATTATAGAAGTAAGTATAGGTTGTGGCAACTCGAAATAGGACACGCCGAGGAGTCTGGACGGGCCTTATGACGAACGCTAGCCAACTAAAACTATGATCATACTCAATTGAAAAATAATAAACCTTTGTGAAATAATTTGCAGCGTTTTTCTCTCTGGATCAAATGGAAACTCTTGCAGATCTCTCAACTACGTTATAATCGAGTTTCACACTTTAATTAACTAGTTTTACCCCATAACACACATACATTTAATCGTAACAAACAAACTAAACATTTGTGATTTTAACGGAGTTGGAGAGATCTACAAATGCTACCATTCGATACAGCGTGAAAAAATACATAGAAACCGACCCCATACTCGTAGGTTCATGGAGGGTCATCTTTCGAGAAAACCAACAATTTCATTGAAAAACCCACATTTTTTAACATTAAAACATAATTTTCTCCACTAAATAACAAAATAAAAGTAAACTTGACTATACCGTTGGAAAGAGTATTAGACGAAGCAGTTTTCATGAGATTTGCCAGTTTCCCGGATTCGTTTTGGAAGAGTAGTAAAGTTTTAAAGATTTTCAGAAATATTCTTTTTTCAAAATCGTCAATGTTTGAGCTGATGTGAGGACCTTTGGATGGTACTTTTTAAGAACCCACGTACACTATTCTTATAGTAAATTTAATGCTAATTCCGAAAATGTGGTCAAAAGTTAAAATTGAATGAAGTAAAGTGGAGAAATTTGAGTTTAAAAGGAAAAAAACACGGTTTTTCTGGAAAAACCTTTAAAAAATCATATCTCGAGAACGGATTGAGATAAAAATATGCAGTTGGCGGCATTTTACTCCATTTTTGATGTAGTTTCACCCAAATTTTTTTTTTTTTTTTTGCATCTGCGAGGAAATCACCCTGTATAATGATAAACTCTACTGTACATCTTAGTTAAATAAAGGTATGACTATATGTACATAAATAAATAAATATATCACAGATCAGAATACCACAGCTCGTTGTAAAGCTCAGTGGCTTTTAGGTACAACAATAGGGACTGGATCTTGTCTGGTCCTGACAGAACATCCCACCCACTGGGGGGGTGGGACATCTCCCACACACAACATCACGAGCTACTCGATCTAGCAGGTGTCTGTGAGTAAGACGGGTATGGGCAGTGGCTAACCGATTGACCAATATTCGGCAAAAAAATACTTGGCACTAATGGTTTTGTTTCAAAATTAGGAGAATCCCCATTTTATCTGTTGATGACTGCAGTGGTGAATGATGCCCACCTTCCTGAACCATTTGACGTAGATTGCTTGACTTTCTGAATGTCTTCGAGTATGGCCCATATTCTCGTGACGTCACGCCTGGAGTAGGTTCGCGGTTTAGCCAAAGTCGGCCATGATACCGCCCTACGTCAATGAATCGCTACTCAACCAACCTATTTCTCAAAAGAAGTTTGGCGTCTCACGTCAACATAATTCGTGGTTATAAGGCCATTTTTCAACAGTTTTGTTTTGAAAAAGTATAATATTGTAGCAATACAAAGTTTCAATTCGACTAAATGTTATAATAATCATGCCTGCCAGCGCAATAATTGATTGTAGATTGCTGTCAACAATACCAATCTAACGTGAACGAGTTTTTATTTGGACAAGGAGCCTACTAACTATAGTAGTTAATCAGTGTCAGAAAACTAAAGAACTTCATTCGTTTAGGCTTTGAGAATAATTAACCTGAAAAATAGTAAAGAAAAGGTGATTGAAAATTCCTCAGGTGTCTGTACTGCTGTGTAGGTACCTAGCCATTGCTAAGGTAGCTTCATCAGCGTTTTATTATAAGTTCGTAGTACTATGCTTAACTGAGGAAGCTTTACTTGTTATATTGAATGAATAAAAGGAGAGATTTGATAGTTTGTCAAAATAAACAAGGCAGGTTGTTGCTACACCAAGAAACGAAACTACTTAGGTAGGTACGTACGTCCTACCAGATTTGTGTTGGTTTAAAGTGCCTAAACAAAGTAGGTGGGTCGTTGCTTTGCCGACGAATACAGATTAGCAAGTTTGTCAAATATCGAATCAGGGAATTTGCAACATGAATTAAAAACCAGCTGCAAGGAAAAAACCTTGAAATGCATTCCTCTGAAGGTAAGATTTCATAAAGACGGCATTGGCAGTGCAGTTATTGCCCGAGTTGTGCAGTTACGCAAATTTTATGGACAAAAACGGTAATTAGGTACCTACTTTCGTTTTGATCAATGAAGTACCTACATGAACAAGTAATAATATACGGAAAGTATGTATATAGTAATGAAGGTATACCTTCAAAGTATGTATGAAGGTATACCTTACCTCTAGGTACTTACCTTTCCTCATGTGATACAACTTACTATTCCCGCATAACAGAGCTCTCATAACACATCCTTTACAAGACCACTTTCACAGTACTCTAAAGATTTTTGGTTTCAATTGATTCAAAGAACAGTTCTAAAACTAGATAGGTAATCCACAACATCTTTGCGGCTGAAGTCTAGATCATCTAGAATACTTGTATGTCAACTCCCCAACACACATTTCATATGGATTAAATCTCCACCCCACAGATTAAATCTTGCATTCGTAGCGTTTGAGGTCAACACCTGATACTAACTTGATGTCATTTGCATACAAGTTATCACCTTGCATATCACAAATAATGAAAATATTTACTCGGAACTAGGTGAGACTATGTTATGCTGTTGTCCAGCTGTGCCTACAAATGACGCATTTTCGCATATGTTTACTCGTCACCATGACAACAAGGTGAAATAATTCGATTTCGCCTTGCCTCGATGTAAGGATGCGCTAGTGTCCAAGTCTCGAGAATATCACCCATATTAGTTTAGAATTTGGCAGGTACTGAGATTTTTTGGCTTTGTGGTGAGAGTTCAGATACTGATCACCTAATTGTTGTCCTCAGATCCCCTGATGATGCAATGTCCCATCATTGCGAAACGTCGGGAATGAGTAATTAAAGAGATAGTACACAAAAGCAGCCTTCTTAAACATCACCTGATTTCCTGGTGGATATACTTAAAATCTTTGTAAAAGGCTCCACACGGACCAGTGACCTCGCCAGGCCATTGTAGGAGATTTGATCCTCAATGTGCATGGGCAACATTTTGATGGAGTCATCACCAATAACTCTCCTTGCGAGGGCATCAGGACACTCATTTGGTTTGTACATGGATCAGGATTAAATGTATTTCTACGTAACTTTGAAAAGTGTACTTCTCTCGGATTTTCATAAACTAGCCTTTGTCGTGTTTTCACCACAAATGTGGTTTTTTAAAAAATGAATCACTTTTAAACAAATTTTGTCAAAAGAAAACATATTTGAAGTATGAAAGATGAACATATATATACTCCGGACAAGTCACAGGAACACAGTGACAGCACAGGAACTATTAAAATTATGATTCTGGTGGTAAAACTTTTTATGAGTAGACAAAATAAGGAAGTGATCACAGAAATATCACAAACACGAATGGACACTCAAATTAACTTCATTCTTCTTCAGACGATTCTGCATTTTCCAACCAGTCGATGAATGGTTTTACCTGTAAAGAAAGAAGGATGATAAAATATGAAAATAATTTTATGTAAACACGAACTAAATCACTTGCGATGAAGTTGTGGAAACCCATTTCAAAACAGAATTTAGTGAAAATTACTACAAAAAAATAAAGTGTTACAGTTAATTCGACGTTAACGGTGGTTGGGCAACGCGATATTTTCCCCCCAGCTGTCTTGTTGTCTACTGGTTGACTAATCAATTTCTTCATTTCGATATGAAACGCTGATTTTCAATCCTGAATTCGAATTACATGTTAGTTTCAGTACAAATACGGGCTAATTTCTCATTTTAGCGAATTTTTGAAGAAAATTAAGCTATTGCTCTCGCCTCAAAATTTGTAGAATGTGAAACTTGGAAAAAATTTTATGCAGAACTCCGTTTCAGGCTATTCTGAATCATATTCTGAAGTTTAACGCATTTTTTTATGTATGTATGTGTCATTCCAGACAATAACTGTCCGTAGAATTGTGCTAGAAACTTCAAACAAATTTTAAAATGTTAAGGACACAAAACGAAAGTTCAAGTTCGTTGGCCAGCATGATCAGATTACATCTTCGGGTTGAAATTTTCAAAAATGTAGTCAAAAATTTCAAAATAGCCTGTTTTTTGCGATTTGTTGTGCGAAATAATTTTTTCAGCATACTAACATGTGGTATATTCGGAATCAGCGTAAAATTTCCTATAAGAATATGTATCAAGTGTTCAGAAATTTCAAAGTTGAAAAATCAGTCAAAAATCCAAATGCCGTTCGCTAGTTGTAAAAGTCGGTAATATTCGCATGAAACATTGTCCAAATTCATATTGAACTACTCTTATGGAAGTATCCCTGTATAACCAATCCTAGAACCATGCTGTTTAAAACGGAAAAGCCAAGTGACACTTCCCCATAATTTAGGCTGTCACTAGATGCACAGAGACTACAGTTTGTCTGTCAATTTCTTGCTGTAGGATACTAGATTCGAATGCAACTGACTTTATATCACTCGTAATATAAAGCCTCATCATCGATTTGGCTGTGGAAATACGTTTCTTTCATATGACGTTGGTATCTTATGTCAAGATTTGATGATGTTATGAAAGGATCAACTGCCTTCAATACTGACCACATTGGACATCGAAATCTATGAATATTTACTTACATTTGTCTTTAAATCTACAAGATTAGCTTAATAATAATAACGTACTCGTATGAGTACCTCCTAATTATTTTTAATAATTTGATTCCATGTTTGTCTACAAACATCTACAAAAATTCGCTCATGGGGTCATGCTGCATGACTGGACTTTTTAGTTCTCAATTCGTAAACAGGGAAGCATGGATTTAACGCGAAGATAGTAAGCCTCAAGTGTGGAACGCCGCGGTTTAGTTGCACTCATAGGTCATTAGTCGTTATGAACTTCATGTTTTTGGGTTTTCCGTTGGGTATGAACTACAAGTATGAAAAAGTATTGATCTCTATGACAATGAACCAGGATTTTACCTGACACAATCATCAGTGGAGGCAGCACTTCACACAATGTTCACAAGAAAACAGCTGAGAGATCAGGCAAACTAAGAACAATACTGCGAAGAAGTAGTGTCCTAAAACTCAGTTTTCTCATTTAAAATATGTGAAATAATAATAGAAACAAGACTCTAACCGAGCAAATAGAGCCTGTGCGAAAAGAACGGATTTTTTCGATCGAGTTGAAGGCTACTAAAGCTAGACAGCAGAGGCGGACTTCAGATGGCACATTCGTTTTCTACGCGACTTGAAACGTGAAATTACCAAGTTTGAGGGGTGTTCAAAAACCTACCCGCTACATCAGCATAATTAGTTGGTAATGAGGCATTTGAAAAGAAAAACTATCAATATTTACTTCACCAGTATTCGAGTAATTCTGAGGTGCCCAGTAGTGTTACATTTACAGGAAGGTTAGGCTGGTGTCATGTGCCTTTAGGTTCCCAGACGGGTGACGTTAAATGAGCGATTCTAACGTATGACGTTGCTAACGTCCCCTCAAGGTCACATACTCTAGGGTACGTTAGGGTGACGTTAAGGGTACGTTAGTGGTCACCAAAAACTCTCTACTCTTTATTTTTGTGTGGAAATAGACAACGTTCTTTCACTAACTTCCATTTTATGTAAACAAGTGCAATTTATGCTGTGAAATTATGGTTTGTTGAATTAATAGTAAAATACTATTTGCATTTAGGTTATCCTACCGCCTTCTATTTTCCAACATATAAGGTTTGTTCCATTGTGCTTGAGTTCATGAACTAGCGAAGGCGCTGTGCCCCGAATTCTTGAGATGAGTTATGATGTTTATGCCCCGAAATGGAGGCAGGGAAGTAACTTTGAGAATGAGGAGTTATTCGTGGAGGAGAGAGAAATCCTTTTCAGAAAAAAATTGTTCTGCGACTTGCAGGGACAACTATTTGTCTTGGCCATAGCCAGCAGTCGAACAGGACAGCTGAGGCTGTGAGAGGTTAGGAATAGGTTTTCTGACAGCGGTTCAGTTCATAAACTGATAAATTCATGAACTCATCCCCACCACCTCAGTTCTCACACTGAACTAGTTGAACTTCATTTATGTTCTCTTGACCGCACTGGAACAAACCTATTCATGACTGATGAGAAATTCCTACTTACAAGTTTCCTCAGTGACTGGCCATCACTTGGGTTCCGGGGATGGGAGAACCAGTTCATGATCGCATCCTCTTCCAACACATCCTTATCGTAAAGTAGGTGTATGAGTTTCATTGTAACTGCTTGGAGTGGTGGATTAATCTCTGCAACATCCTGGAATCGAAATAACCATATAACAATATATTTAACAAATTAAGGATTTGGCAACCGCAAAAAATGGTTTTCTGGTTAACGGCGTTTTCTGTTTCATACTTTAAAAAAAGCTTCTGGAAAGACGATGTTCTACTTTCTATTATGCCAAATGCAAGGCTGCCCCATCTCCAAACCCCAACAAATTTTCAGCCGCTCCATTTTTTGTGTGTGCCTCTCAGGCACATACTAGAGGCTCGAATTACCGCAAAGGCGATGGGGGCCCTTAAATACCCTTTAATGGCACTCTTAGGACGCATCCAGACCTCTTGCAGCCACTAAGCCATTACTCTCACAAATCCGGCCATCTGAGGAGTGAAAGTACCGTTCACAGATCATACAAAAGCGTGAATGAAGCATGACGCGCTTCACATGCATCCAGGTATTTTCTCTTTTTTTCCTGTTCTGCTGCTTTCAGGACTGAGAGGACAGTGGGAAACATATGAGGGGGCGTCGCACAGTGGGCTGAACTGTTCAAAAACCCCCAAAAAAATTTTTTTTTCAATCCAGCTGGGTTTGTTATTTTTTCATAGCTAGATACCTAGTGATTAGTTGTACGTAGTAGATTTTCAAATATTCCAACGACTTAGGTTAATAGTGGTCTTTTTCTCAGGCAGTTTCGCACGACTGCGTCATGTCAGTAGGTACCTATGATACCTATACCTATGATCGTGATATGGTGTATTAAATATTTCAACAATTAAATTACTATTAAATTATTAAATTACATTATTATTAAATGGTTTATGGGGTTATATATACTTTTTAAATATTAATCATACGAGAAATTTACAGTTTTCGTAATGTTAGCTGAAAAATCACGTATTTTCATTAATGAGAAGGGCCGGAAAAAAAAGTGTTACCGGCATTTATTGAGTGAGTGAAATATTTAGAAAGGTGAGGTATTAGAGTGCATTCTCCATCAGTTTCATCGCCGACTTCCGCCGACTCTTTTCACAGTTCATTTTAGAGTAAACAAACAATTGTTAGCTTGTGAAAAAGTGAACACTCTTTGGACTGGTAAAGTCTACGACCTTGTGTCACACTGGCATTCATCTTATCCTATTCGATGATCAGTTATACATCGGTAAACCGACGTTAAACACTCATTCATTCGTTCCCAGTTAGTTCATTAATATGTCGGAAATAACTATTCCTTACAGTGTTCTGTGCGAAATGTTATTTACTCCTAACAGGACACTGGAAGACAGTTTGCGGGACCGTTACCCCGAAATGGAGAATACCATCTTACTCCAGTTAATTTCGGAGATAAAGGGAAGATTTCTGTGTAATTTTAATAAAAAAATGAGGGATGTGACTCATAACAAAGCCACATTCTTATCCTAGAATAGTGACTGGTTGAAGGAAACATTTGTTATCCATACTGATTTCTCACATTCCTGCAGTGGATCTAAAAAAGTTGGGAGGCCCTCAAATCATAATTTTCGTTTTTTTCTTTTATATTTCAATGTTATTTTACCACGCACCATTTGTTATACTATTGACAAAATACAGCAATATGAAAGGATGTGTTCCCGTTTCAACTTTTCTCTCATTTACCCTTCTCAATTTCTAAGACAGCAACAACAATAATTAAATAAATAAACTAATATTAATTGATGATTACTGTATCAAGTTTTCGAAACCGGAAAAACGGAATGAGTGACTTACAATTACTTTGATTATTTCACTTTTTCAGTTCAGCACGGTCGCTGAAATTGCCTGAAAACTGAAATATCATGAAAACGACTGAGCGCATTGTTCTGAAACTAGTCTTATCCGATTCAAAAAATGAAAAAACCATGGGAATGCATTTCAATTTTGACAGATTACCTTGAAATCAGGTTTTTGAACAAAATACGCCATTTCAGCCCACTGTGCGTCGGTGTCAACGACGCGGACGTCAAATAACGACATCCTCTGTGGTTCCCACACTCCTCTGCATGCCAGATCCCCTCGCAATCCTGGATCGGTCTGGATGGGCTCTCTAACACAGTTGCCCCAAGCTGTTCCCTCACAGCACTCCCAAGGTGTCCCTCACTTCATTGTGCCTCCTAGAAATCAGGCGACCAGTCTTGCAACTTAGCACATGTTCTTGTGAAAAATTATTACACCCACACCCATCACAAGAAGTTGGCATCTCGATAGGTGTCCTCTTGTATCGCATCGCCAGTGCATCCTAGAACTCGCATCTAGATAAATCAAAGTTATGCTTCATGAGGGGCATAACTGAGAGCCATCGTGAGGGTTTGTATTTATCAGAAATAGAGCGTTTTATCGCCCTCTGCCGTTCTGGGAGAAACTGATGTAATACTACCTCTAACAAAGCATCACCTTGATATAACCATATGACTTATAATATTAATACTGAGAGATCCATTCACTCATGTAGCTAATAAACCCCAGGTGTTTATTGAACTACATTGTCTTTTGTTGTGATCTGAATGACTATGGAGGTGTTGAAACATTTTCCACTTGTCAACTGACATCCAATGAATATAACTCCATTGTGTGAATTGAAATTACAAATTCACAGATCAAGGAGTTTCAATAACCAAACTTTACATACTCGTCTTCATACTGATGAGGTTTCCAACGTAAAAAATTACTAAGCCAACTGATTTAGAGGGGAAATCAAAAATGCGAGCAACTGACTTCACTACTGGCTAGTACTAGGGTAGGCTATGTAAGGGCATAATCCTATATGAGCATCTGCAACTTCTAGAACAATAAGAAAATTTACCAATGAGTATTTTTAAAAAGGGTGGAAATTTGTACCCTTAAGAAAGAGGCCAGTTGGAATGATTCCCTCTACCGAATCTGATCAGAAACGGAGGTTACTGATAAGGAAGCATATGATTATCAATTAGATAGATCGATTTGGTGTTCAAAAGACGAGTTTCAGGAGTTTTAGTAGGGTAGAACTCCAAAAGTAATGCTATGGATTAACAGGGCCATCATACTGCCGAGATTATTACTCGGAGAGCTGGAGGGCTTAAGTGCTTCGGATAAGCTTGACAGAGTTATCTGCCTGCTTGTGACGGGTGCTTTCTGGACTACTCCCACTAGGAGTTTATAGATAATTTTGGGTCATGCACTCATAAACACACAAGCCATGGTACAGTCAATGCATGCTACCACCAGGACAGGTGAGTGGAAACACAACTACCACGCACTGACTCATAATAGACAATCAAGTCATCCCCTAAGAGCACCAGCTACACTTGGGTTTATCCCAGAAATGAAAATGCCACATGACGAGCTTGGGATGAGTTTACTCCTGGAAGGATCCCACTACTTACGTCATAGGTGATAGCGAAAATTGGAACAGGATTGTCCCACGAACACAAAGGGCTAGACTGTGGTGCTTCAGAAGGCTCTAGAATTGAATCTGAGAGCAAAACCAGAACAGGCGCTGGCATATACAAACCTGATTTGGGTATAGATGACAGGGGCGGATCCAGAAATTTTTTCCGGAGGGGGTCACAGGGTAGAACAATATAAAAAATAACAGAAATTAACAAAATAACCAAACGAACAATACAAACAGAATTTTCTTACAGACTGACAAAACCAGAATAACCTTATGCCTAAACTCGTCCAATTTGTCTACTTAAAAACTAATTGTAATTATTTATAAAATTCATTGTTTATGTAAAAAATATTTTTTTATATTTATTAATTATTTAGCTGATATTTATTTTCAATTTTCTTCTTAAAAAGTGTCCTAATGTGTTTTCAAACAAGGTGGCGCCTTTTATGGCAGCGTAGCTAACTTCAGAGTTTGCAAATCAAAACATTGAAACCACAACAATCGATTGTTGATCTCAGTGAATTCAGGATCGTTTTTACTGAATTTGGCAGGAAAGTAAACGAGAACGGGAGTTGAACTTCTGAGTTAGAATTTCCTTTTACATTCACGTTTTTAATTATATGCTGAATTCTTAATCGATTCAGAATATCTGATCGATCCCACAACCACCACCTGCCATACAACACTTGTTCTATTTCAGATCAAAATAAATGCGAAAACTGAATAGTCTTCAATATTAACGAGGCCAGAGCTCGATGAGCAAGGAGGTGGGCTCTTAACATCTCTAGCATAAGCGTGACCTGTCGTAACTTCTTCTGTACTGAGAACAGCATAAATTAGGTTGAACAGTGGAGATGAAAATACCTCGTGTTGTTTCTCGCCAAAAACATCGAGATAATCATCAACAAAATCAAACCCCGGAGGAGTATTTCAGGAGAGGGATTTTCATTCCTCTATTGGACAACGTTGTGACAGACCTCAACGAAAGACTCTCCGTAGACGTGATAAACCTTTTTCGGTTGAGAGTGTTTCTGCCTCGGACTTCATACACAGTGGAGGACATTGAAGACGTTCGTCATGCAGCAGAAACGTACCAGAAGCTTCTGCAAACTTCTGTTTCGGGAGTCCGGGCATGCAGAATTCAAATTGTGGGTAGCCAAATGGAATCGGATTGTTGAAAACGGCGGTGAACTCCCCGATTCGCTTCCTCTCGTTTGTGCTGCGTGTGATGAAGAAATTTATCCATCCATTTGGAAACTACTTGGTATTTTACATACGCTTCCTGTGGCCGCAGCCACTGCAGAAAGGAGTTTTTCAACTCTCCGTCGTCTCAAAACTTGGCTGAGATAAACTATGGCAGAAGACAGACTCACTGGGCTTGCATTGTTACACGCTCATCGCGAGATCGAATTAGAAATCGATGCGATAATCAACAGATTTGCGAAACAAAATAGAAAATTAGACTTTGTGTTATAAATGATCGTCCCAGTTGGAACTTTTACAAATGTAAACAAATCACAAGTGTTGCTACAAACCAAATACATAAAAAAATCAGTATTCTATAAAAAGATTAGTCGTTATTATTGTTATATTTTGTTTCCAATGTTTTTAGTTAGCAATATGGTAAGTTAACTTTGGTCGTTTGGTTTGTTTCTGGTTTTTGATTTTACAAAAATTGGGTTAGTTTTGGTCGTTTGATTTTTTGTTTTTTGTTTTTTGTTAGTGGGTTTGTGAACAATTCGTTGCCGTTCAGCTCTGCTTTTTGAAATGCAGGCTGATTCTGGGGGGGGGGGGGGGGGGGTCATGACCCCTGTGACCCCCCCCCCCCCCTTGGATCCGCGCCTGATAGCTGAGTGCTTCACTCTGGATGCACACACCACTGTCTTCCAGAGTGAGCTGTATGCCATTATCAGGTGTGTTGACAGCTTAATAGAGAATAACATGAGAAACAGACAAGTAGTCATACATACAGACAGCCAGGCTTGCATCAAAGCACTGATGAATCCGGTCACTACCTCAACAATGATAAAAGAGGCTAAAGATAAACTGACCAAGTTAGGCACCCAATTAGACAACAAAGTGTATGTCAATTGGGTGCCAGGTCACGAGGGACACATAGAAAATGAGGAGGTAGATCGCCTTGCCAGGTTGGGGTCGTCTAGAAACTATTACGGGCCGACCCCAGCCCTAGGCATAACGCGGAACACGTGTAAGGCCAAGGCAAACACCTGGGCCATCAAAGATCTAAAAGAGCTATGGAGAAAAGAGGACAGTAGCCGTGTTTTTTCATTTTAAACTCGGATTTCTCCACTTTGCCTCATTTAATTTTAACTTTCAACCTCATTTTCGGTATCAGCATTAAATTTTCTATAAGAATAGTGTACTTGGGTTCTTAAAAAGTACCATCCGAAGACCCTCACATCAGCTCAAACTTTGACGATTTTGAAAAAATAATATTTCTGAAAATCTTTAAAACTTTACTACTCTTTTAAAAAGAATCCTGGAAACTGGCAAATCTCATGAAAACTGCTTCATCTAATATGCTTTCCAACGGTATTATCAATTTTACTTTTATTTTTTTATTTAGGGGAGAAAATAATGTTTAATGTTAAAAAATGTGGGTTTTTCAATGAAATTGTTGGTTTTCTCGAAAGATGACCCTACGGTCGGTTTCTATGTATTTTCTCTAGCTGGATCAAATGGAAACTCTTGCAGATCTCTCAACTACGTTATAATCGAGTTTTACACTTTAATGAACTAGTTTTACCCCATAACACACATACATCTAATCGTAACAAACAAACTAAACATTTGCGATTTTATGTGTAAAACTCGGTTATAACTGAGTTGGAGAGATCTACAAATGTTACCATTCGATACAGCGTGAAAAAATACATAGAAACCGACCCCATACTCGTAGGTTCATGGAGGGTCATCTTTCGAAAAAACCAACAATTTCATTGAAAAACCCACATTTTTTAAGACTAAAACATAATTTTCTCCACTAAATAACAAAATAAAAGTAAACTTGATTATACCGTTGGAAAGAGTATTAGACGAAGCAGTTTTCATGAGATTTGCCAGTTTCCAGGATTCGTTTTGGAAGAGTAGTAAAGTTTTAAAGATTTTCAGAAATATTCTTTTTTCAAAATCGTCAATGTTTGAGCTGATGTGAGGGCCTTTGGATGGTACTTTTCAAGAACCCAAGTACACTATTCTTATAGTAAATTTAATGCTGATTCCGAAAATATGGTCAAAAGTTAAAAATAAATTAAGTAAAGTGGAGAAATTTGAGTTTAAAAGGAAAAAAACACGGTTTTCCTGAAAAAACCTTTAAAAAATCAAATCTCGAAAACGGATTGAGATAAAAATATGCAGTTGGCCGCATTTTACTCCATTTTTGATGTAGTTTCACCCAAATTTTTTTTTTTTTTTGCATCTGCGAGGGAATCACCCTGTATAATCGAAAGACATGTACAATGACGTAGCATTTTGTCAAAAATTTGAAAAATCATAGAAAACTACTAATATTGTAGAAGAGTTTGGTTGGTGCTGAATTCTTAGAATTGCATCTGATTTCATTTAAAAGTACAGAAAAAAATATTTTTTTATTCAATGAGTGTCTACATGTCCAGATTTTTATGAATACTCAGGTTGGGGTACCTGCTACCTCACAGGCCAGATGCGTAACTCGCTGGGCTAGATATCCGCATTTATACAAATCAGGATGAGTGACCAAGAGACATGCTTGCTCTGAAACGAGGCTTCTTGCATACTGCATCAGTCGAAAATGCCTCATTAACCTTTTCGCGGCTACACCCTGCTACATACTACATGCTTCTACGCTCATTCAGGTTCTCTGTGCTAAATACTTTCTACGAGCAAAATGCAATTCGGTCAATCTGGATGAATGATCATTGATGTTGCTGGCCAGAACCCCACTGTCCATGAAATTGTGATAGACAATATTTGGTTCGGATCCCATATATAGACCCTTACCTGTTCGGCTTTTGGTTCCTCTTTGTCATCAGAATCGCCGCTGTAATCATTGGGACGTTGGCAAACAGGTAACCCAACAGGGAATATCAAAGGGGAACCATTTGCGGTTGAACCATTAGAAAACAAATCACGAAATAATTCATCTTCGTCATCACTATGTTCGAGAATATTCAATAGTTCCTGTTCAGTGTAAACGTAGCGCAACATCGTGAGTTCACTTTTTTGTGAATGCCAGGGAAATCAAAACAAACCAAACTGTTATCAAGCAGATAAGATGGCAACAATCGCCCATAAACATCATTGGATCCAAGCAGTGCTGCTCCCTGTACGGGTACTGGTGAAATAGAGACATAAATGCAACCGGTATTCTCGGGGATAGCATGGCATGTAAGACACTTCCGCCCCAAATATATTTGGGCGTAGTATCGAAAAGGTTTAACCAGCGAGCCAGAGCTCTAACTGCCAAATCTACCGTCCATGAACAAACGAATCGGTGGGCTGGTTTATTACCTCAAAAACACCGTAAAATTTACCTACCATTATCAATTATATATATCAAATAATGTCTAAAGGTCGGTAGACGATCAAAATACGCTACTTCCTTTTTCATTCCCTTAAATAGTTTAGGAAAACAAGCTGGGTGGGGATTCATCACCCTAGTTCACCACTAGTCTTACACAAAATAACTATGGAATTTAACTGTAAGAATGAATATATTAGCTTAGCTAAACAACCTCAAGCAAGAAGAAATGCTTACTTCAATTGCGTTAAGGCAGTCAATCATAGCGCTTTCATTCCTGACATAGTTGACGAAGAGAGGCATGAAGTACTTTAAGCGGTCAGTGAGAGAGTCCCAGGAAAAGTCGTGCTGAAGAGTGAGGATGGCCCGGACTACGTTGTAGTTCACTTCATTCAACGGCACGTTGTAGGCGTAGCGGGAGGAGTTTATTTCCAACACGAGATTGGTACAGGGGAGTTTGTCTTCAAACCCCCTTAACATGGAATCAACGACTTCGCTGTAAAACACTGAAAATAACAAAAATGACAGATCAATTGGCTTTTAAATACGTATAGTTCAAAAGGAGGATTTAATAGTTGTTTAATTCAATAGTTGATTTAGGGCCGGTTTATCCAAATTCTACATTAACTGCAGGATAGCTATACTGAGTATAGCGCTATACTCCAGATAAAGAATGTGAATCGTTTATCAATATCAAAATACCTAGCGGATAAAATTATCCTTCAGGTAAATTCTGTCTCACAGATAGCGCCGTTAGCATCCTCATTGGTGTCCGTAGGCGACAAAATAAGGGCGATTTACACATGGAGCTACCACAGAGTAGAGTAGGAGCTACATTTTCTCCATGGATCGACTATTAAAAAAACCGGATCTGACGTCCAGAACACAACAGTGTCATCATGCTATCAAGCTCGGCAAATAAGAAACCACCACATTTTTGCTATTTTCTGTATTTCTAGAGAGAGAAATACATAAAAATGAATGTCCACAACAGGGTCTACCTTGGCGGACACGCTAGATGACAACAACAACAACGAAATACATATACGAATCATGATATTGCAACCTGAATTATGACCGAATTATTGTGATGTGTTATAAAGTAAAAAACGGTATCTTTGCCCAACCAAAGCCTCAATAAAAATACGCACTCGTTCCATTTTAGTAGGTGATCTAGTGATCTACAAGGGGTCTTACTATATACACTCAGGTGCAAAAAATTTGGCCCACTCTCCAAAATAGAAGATTTTATTAAGTGGCGACTATCATTCTATTGTTTTCGACTGGGTTACTGTCTGAACTCATTCAGAGGCATTGTTTGTTGTTTTTCAGCCAGGTGGATGAAATTTTTTTGATCTCTCAATGATAGGGAATAGGGAATCGTGCCGAGACGTGATCATGTTTCATTGTTTTTTTTTTTAATTTATATATATATTTTTCTTTGTAAAGGCCTAAATGAGGCAATACAAACGTCAGGTATATACAAAATACATAAATACAATATAAATATAACAATACACTGAAAATTAAGTCATGACACAATTAAAAATATAATAAAATAGTTAGAGAATCTTTGGGTAACAACTTAGTCAGGTACATATTTCCTCCAATTCACATTAAAACAACTTGATACTTCATAAAGTTCGATCTCAATCAGGGCTCGCTTCAGGGTACTTTTGAACTTTTTAACTGGAAGCATTTGAATTTGTACTGGTAGGCAATTGAAAAGACGAGTCCCCATCTGTACCGGATCACTAGTCAACGTTGTCGTAAGGCGAGCAGCTGGTGGGCGTAAATTATTATTGCCTCTGGTGGGATATTGATGAACATCGTTACCTCTTACAATTGAGTCAGTACGCTCTCGAACAAACAGAAGGGAATTCAGAACATAGTAGCTTGGAATTGTCAGAATCCCGAGGTCTCTAAAGTGACTACGGCAGCTCTGACTCCAATTCAGCCCCCTCAAAATTCGAACTGCTCTTTTTTGAAGCTTAAAAACCTCGGCAGCATGACAGGAGTTTCCCCAGAGCAAAATGCAGTACGTAGCTCTACTGACCGAACAGGCAAAATAAACGGAAAGGGGAGTTGCGGGGGATACTGAAGATAGCAAACGACGCAGCATGAACAGCACCGAGGCGAGCTTGAGAACAAGATGTTCAACGTGATTACGCCACGACAATCTATTGTCAATTATAACTCCCAAAAAGGTAACGTGCTGCTCAGTTCTTCCATTCAGTCGGAGGTCTAATGATTGGGTTTTGTCTTCATTAAGTATCATAGAGTTAGCTAAGCACCACTGCTTAACAACTTCGTCGGCGGCAGTGATATCACTATGAAGAGTATCGAAGGAAGATCCAGATATTACAGTGGAAATGTCATCAGCAAACAGGTATACATTACCGTCGTCAAACTGATATGCCAAATCATTGATGAACAGCACAAAAAAGCATTTCCAAAGAAAAAAGCATTGCCTCCCATTTTCACGATATCTTCCAAACTGCAATTGTGTTCTTCATCTCTCCCACAGTAGTCCTCATCTGAGGAGCGAGTGTTTTCCTGTACATTGAGTGCATTCCTCCCAAAATAATCGCTTTGAGAGAAAAAAAAAGTCTTTCTCACCGGAAATGGTCGCTCAATCTATAGCTCTCATTAATGATGGAAGGTCACTGAGATATGCTGCTCGAATGCTTGGGCGGTGGGCTCTCCTCCAGTCATTGTGGCAGGAAAAAAACTTTCTCCAGGCCTTCTCTACTCTCTTTCACAACCATCTGGGCCCCGCAGGGTGAACCTAGAATCATCACTGAAAATGACATCCCTCCATTCTTCAAGGTCCCAAGTACTGTGATTTCGAGCAAACTGAAGGCACAACATCCTGTGCTGACGGGTTAAACTTGGAATGTGAGCGGGTCTTCTGGTAGACAAATGCTGATCCCACCATCGTCTTCGAACTGTCTAAATACCTAAATCCACTCCCATTGCGTTTTCAAGTGAGTTACGACCTTGAGAAGCAGTTAATCGTCGATTTCTTAAAGCTAAGGTGTACAAGTACCGGTCCTGAGCGGCTGTTGTTTTTCATGGGCTGCTAGAACCCTGCCTTCTAGAGTACGATTCCTTCTCTCGAAAACGTCTAACAGGTGCATGGACGGTTTCATAAGCCCAGTGACCTTCCATCATTAACGAGAGAGCTACAGCTTCCGCGACCATTTCCGGTGAGAAAGACTTTTTTTTCTCTTAAATTTGGGGGGGGGGGGGGGGGGTTGGAATGCACTCAACGTTTACGAAAACACTCGCTCCTCAGATGAGGACTACTGTGGAAGAGGTGAACAACATAATCGCAATTCGGGGCAGGGTAAGTCCACAAATGACCAAATATTCGTGCTGCGGCAAATCCTGGAGAGAGGAGCTGAGTTTGGAATTCAGACGCACCATTTGTTTGTTGATTTCAAGTCTGCATACGATAGCATATCACGGGATAAACTGTACAAGGCCATGCTGGACATGGGAATCCCTCCTAAACTGGTTCGCCTAGTGAAAGCTACTATGTCGAATGTCAGCTGTATGGTTAGGATTCGGGGAGACCTGTCTGACCCCTTCCAGTCTCGAAAGGGTGTTCGACAGGGTGATGCGCTGGCGTGCCTCCTTTTTAACTTGGCCTTAGAAAAAGCAATAAGAATGTCCGGTATACAGGTTCGAGGCACCATCATCAACCGAACGGTGCAACTTCTTGCATATGCCGATGACATTGATATAGTGGGGCGAAGTGTCAGTGCTGTGAAAGATGCATTTGTCTCCCTAGAGGCTGCAGCCAAGCAGATGGGGCTCGTCGTGAATCAGGGGAAAACGAAGTATATGGTAGCTCCTTCCCCACCCAATGTTACACCAGGAGAAATAGCGATTGGGAATTACACATTTGAGAGGGTCCCAAACTTTTTGTATCTTGGATCTCTCGTAACTGAAGATAACAAAGTATCAGAGGAGGTCAAAAGAAGGATAGCCTGCTCTGAGAGATGCTACTTTAGCCTCCTCAACCAAATGAAGAGCCGCCTTATATCGAGGGCTACAAAAATGAGACTCTATAAGACACTCATACGGCCAGTTGCCACTTATGGCCTGGAATCATTGCCACTCTCACAGGTTGACGAGGAGCGCCTCCTCATATTTGAAAGAAAAATCCTCCGCCGGATTGTTGGCCCTGTCAATGATGATGGACTATGGCGGAGAAGAACAAACAGGGAAGTGTACAGTCTCTACCAGGAGCCCGATATCGGTCGTTTTGTCCGTCTAGGACGGCTTAGATGGGCTGGTCATATAGCAAGAATGGGAACTGATGAGATCCCAAGAATGATTTTGGACAGTAGAGTGTTTTCTACACGAAGAGCTGGACGTCCGAGGCTTAGGTGGATTGACGGTGTTAACCGCGATGCAGCTGTCTTACTTCAGACTCGTAGCTGGAGGTCGACAGCGCAGGACAGAGTTGTCTGGAGGAGGCTGTTGGAGGAGGCCAAGACTCGTTAACGGGTTGTCGTGCCATACAAGAAGAAGAAGAAGAAGGGGGGGGGGGGGGGTTGGAATGCACTCAACGTTTAGGAAAACACTCGCTCCTCAGATGAGGACTACTGTGGAAGAGGTGAACAACATAATCGCAATTTGGAAGATACAGTGAAAGTAGGAGGCAATGAAACATGATCACGTTTCGATACGATTCCCTATCGTTGAGAGATCAAAACAATTTCATCCGTTTGGCTAGAAAACAACTAACAATGCCGCTGAATGAGTTCAGACAGTAACCCAGTCGAAAACAAGAGAATATTAGTCGCAACTTCATAAAATCTTCCATTTTGGAGAGTGGGCCAACTTTTTTGCACCTGAGTGTATATATGGTCTTCTTTTCCATTCAACGAATTATGCTACGATAGAATCTTCGCTGTTGCTGCTGTTTGAAGACAAATCCCCAAATATATCCATTGGAAGGTACAAAAACAAAGACAATCAAACTTGATTCAAATAAGATTTTTGTAAAAAAATAAACTTGTTTGAGGTTAGAGAGCTCTAGATATATCATTAACCTCCAGTTATAATTGTTATCCAGCCGTCCAGGGACCAGATAAACTAAAACGCCAGATACGGTTTAACTAGGGATGAATAAACACCCTATATTGTGTTATCTCTCCCCCTTATCCATTGGATAAATGTAATTGATTAACTGGCCCTTAATAGTCTTTGTTATTGTGAGTTTAGTTACTGCAGGTAAGTACCAACAATCAAGAAAGTAACTCACGATTTGTGTCATCCTGAATAGGAGATTCGGGGTGCATAGAATCGCCACTGTCAGATTCGCTATCATCAGCAACCACGATGATGGGCGAAGGTTCCAGAAGGAGGCCCCTCCAAGAGGGAGCAACGTAACCTTCATCTTCACTGTCCTCGTCTGAAGAATCGTTTTCTGAATCGGATTTGTACGTGAAGGCACCAGCCCCCAACTGTTCGTTACTCTCTGAAATTCAATCAATATAACTGACACATCATCACCATTTAATCAATATCACGAATACTCAAACAAATATGCAGTATCCTGCAAGTTCCTAAGCTTGATGTTTCAAGCATGAAATAGAAATGAACTTCATTAGACCAACCTAATTCATTACAATAACCTGGTACAATTGCGAGGCGTTGGCCAAATATTAACATTATGTAATGAACCAATTGCTATTATAGCTAGTATTGACAACGTAGAGTTATAGCTTACATTACATAACGTACCGGATGAGGCTTTAATACATAAAACAGAAATTTTAATTGATCGAGATATCCTTGATAGTGATATCATGATTACGATAACGGCAGACTCCTATATCCTGCAATCTATTGAAAAATTAAATAAATCGAGAGGAGTACCACCAATTCCTAGTCATAAACGAGTAATAGAACACCTGTTGATTCAATTACAAAATTAAAAGATGTTAAAACATGCAAGGATCAGTAAAATACAAGAAATAGGCTACATTCCACTCGTCAGAAGAGAAATTGAAAACGGACTTGATTGATGAAGAGGACATTGACTGATTGCAACGAATTTTGACTAAACATAAAGATGAAGACGCTTTACACGTGGGCTCCCTACTCGCCAAACCACCCCTAGATATAATTTATGATACATTACTGTCGAGCTTAGCTGAAGGTCCTGAACATAAGCTATTGGGTACTTCAGTGTATTCGGAAAATAATTCAATTCGGAAGTACCTGATGTTTTAGACTTCTGGATCCGCTGCTGCTCAACCGAACATCCTGCATCTATAACGACCTCAGGGCCAACTACGCAGTTTTTGAGAGAAACTCCGGCACCAATGGTAGATCCACTACCAATTACACAGTTCTCTATAGAGGTACCACTCTGAAATCATGAAACATGTACCAATCAATCGAGATTTGCATACGTAATTCTGAAAACAATGGCTTCCACAAAACTGGGAACATGGATCAGATACCTACTATGTACAATTGAAATGAAATCAACAGAAATTAGTCTCATGAACTCTTCTGTCCAGCACAAAAATACTCATGGAATATTCAGAATTAAATAATTTCTGACTATAAGAGAGATTTCAAGTCAAGAACATAAATTAGATATGATTGTGGGAGGAGTAACTTCTGTATAGATTTACTAGAAGATCAAAACGTCTACAGCTAAAAATACAGGGGGATTCCCTTGCAGATGCAAAAAAAATTTGGGTGAAACTACATCAAAAACGGAGTAAAATGCCGCCAACCGCATATTTTTATCTCAATCCGTACTCGAGATATGATTTTTTAAAGGCTTTTTCAGGAATACCGTGTTTTTTCATTTTACACTCGGATTTCTCCACTTTGCCTCATTTAATTTTAACTTTAAACCTCATTTTCAATATCAGCATTAAATTTCCTATAAGAATATTGTACTTTGGTTCTTAAAAAGCACCATCCGAAGACCCTCACATCAGCTCAAACGTTGACGATTTTGAAAAAACAATATTTCTGAAAATCTTTAAAACTTTACTACTCTTTTAAAAAGAATCCTGGAAACTGGCAAATCTCATGAAAACTGCTTCATCTAATATGCTTTCCAACGGTATTATCAATTTTACTTTTATTTTGTTATTTCGGGGAGAAAATAATGTTTTAATGTTAAAAAATGTGGGTTTTTCAATGAAATTGTTGGTTTTCTCGAAAGATGACCCTCCATGAACCAACGAGTATGGGGTCGGTTTCTATGTATTTTTTCTCGCTGGATCGAATGGAAACTCTTGCAGATCTCTCAAATACGTTATAATCGAGTTTTACACTTTAATTAACTAGTTTTACCCCATAACACACATACATTTAATCGTAACAAACAAACTAAACATTTGCGATTTCAAGTGTAAAACTCGGTTATAACGGAGTTGGAGAGATCTACAAATGTTACCATTCGATACAGCGTGAAAAAATACATAGAAACCGACCCCATACTCGTAGGTTCGTGGAGGGTCATCTTTCGAGAAAACCAACAATTTCATTGAAAATCCCACATTTTTTTACATTAAAACATAACTTTCTCCACTAAATAACAAAATAAAAGTAAACTTGATTATACCGTTGGAAAGAGTATTAGACGAAGCAGTTTTCATGAGATTTGCCAGTTTCCAGAATTCGTTTTGGAAGAGTAGTAAAGTTTTAAAGATTTTCAGAAATATTCTTTTTTCAAAATCGTCAATGTTTGAGCTGATGTGAGGGCCTTTGGATGGTACTTTTTAAGAACCCAAGTACACTATTCTTATAGTAAATTTAATGCTGATTTCGAAAATGCGGTCAAAAGTTAAAATTGAATGAAGTAAAGTGGAGAAATTTGAGTTTAAAAGGAAAAAAACACGGTTTTCCTGAAAAAACCTTTAAAAAATCATATCTCGAGTACGGATTGAGATAAAAATATGCGGTTGGCGGCATTTTACTCCATTTTCGATGTAGTTTCACCCAAATTTTTTTTTTGCATCTGCGAGGGAATCACCCTGTATAATTGGACCGAGCTCTTACTACCAACAACTACGTCAGATCTCAGACGGCAATCTCTACAATGAAATGCACAAATAACACGATGAGCGTAATTGGAACAATTTTCACATAATAGCAGCAGACTTGATGGGGAAAGAATAATTCTTCAAAATGGCTTACTTAGCGAGAGCGACATCATCTTGTAAGTAAACGCTGTTCCTGTTGATGGTGTATACGTCATCTTCCCACCGATCAGGTACAAATGGGTAGGTCCACCTATGAATTATGTCCATACTGTAAATAAAAACAAATACAACACAATTATGAACCAATTAAACTACAACTGCAGTCAGTGTATGAATTTAGAATTTATATTCAATGAATTATTCATTAAATTTAAAGCCAGAAGGGCAACTTAGATTAAAGAAAGATAAGTCAAAAAGTTACAGAAATATGAGGTTCGTCCAGAAAATAAGTTCCTTTTTTTTTTTTTTTTTTATCAAGTTTTTATTGAAAAAATTTGAAACTTACAGGTATTGTAGTTGAACATATGTACTATTTTTCCACGTAATCCCCGGTGACGTCAATAAATTTGGTATATCGCGAAATGAGCTTCAAAATTCCTTCCTCATAAAAGCTTGCCGCTACCTCCTTGATCCATTTCGTGACAGCTTCTTTCACTTCCTCGTCACTTGTGAAACGTTCTCCCGCCAATTCCGCCTTCATTTTGGTTAACAGGTGATAGTCTGAAGGGGCCAAGTCGGGACTGTAAGGTGGATGGGTCAGAACATCCCAACCAAACTCATCCAAAAGTTGCGCTGAGCAAAAAAAAGCTCTCAAGGGACCCACCGAGCGCAAACTTTCCGAAAGTCAAGTTTTTCCGAGGCGATCTCATGGATGAGGGATCGTGAGATGTCTGGGAAACTCAGGTGGAGTTCATCCAGGGTTGAACGACGATCTTTGCGAACTGCATTGTCGATTTCTGCGACAATTTCGTCCGTCACAACTGAGGGTCTGCCTCTCCCACTTTCATCCTCAAGTGAATGTCTTCCCGCCTTAAATTCACGTACCCATCTCCTCACCATTGACTCACTCATTACACCTTCTCCATAAACAGAAATGAGCTGTTCGTGAATTTGAACTGATTTGAAACCCTGTGCATAAAGAAATTGAATCACTCCGCGCACAACAACTCGAGAGGAAACGGGGATCGAGGTGGCGGGACGAGGCATGGAGGGCTCCATTTCAACAGACTTTACTTCACTATTCACCGTCCTCGTTGGAATAGAGAGAGTACGGCGGATTTCAATGAAATCGATTTTCTGAGGAGGTACCTACCGACTTTCAAGAACTACTGTTTTGTCAGTCCTTGAACAAATTGATACACAAGTCACGGGTAAGTGATGGGAGATACAAACATAAAAATACCTAGTTACCTGCAACTTGACCATAATATATTACGAGATAATTATAACCTGTTTCCTGCGCTTTTTGAGGCGAAATAACTTTGGAATCTCGGATTCTGCAGTGGCTACAGTTATAAAATCCATCGAATACCAACCACTGCTTTTTAGGAGACTCCCGAAATTTCCAATGAAGACGAATCAAAATTGCGTTTGGATGGAGTATTCCAGTTGTTCGAAATTTTGCGGTTTTTACTTCAAACCCAAATCCAGAATCCTTGATCCGCTGCACTAGTTTTGAAATGATGGGGTAGTAAAGGACTACGCCTACGAGTTTGAAAACATGCTATCAGAATGGACGGATAAGATAAAAGCATTGAAAATTTCAGGTTGGTAACACATGTTTTCTCACTATTATCTCGTTATCACCCTCATTTTGAGGGCAAATGCCTCCTTGATATCGTCTAAATCAACGTTTAAACTTTAAATCGACGTTTTATGGAAATGCTGTAGATCGATGTTTACTGGTAACAGAGTAACCATTGATTACATTGGTAAACACACGTTTGTTCTAATTCACCGTTCAAAACTCTGGTTCCATAAACAATGATCTACTTTAACCATGGTTAGGGATTGTTGATGAAACCGGTCCTCAGTGTGAAAAAGTGGAGGGCTACGCGAGTGGAAAGGTGGGATGTGCAATCCAATTTCACGAATGAGCTCAGGACAGTCTATCCGGGCATTTAAAATATGCACGCCAAAACTGATTATAGAATTACAGTAAACAGTTAAGTAAGATAATGATACAGATGTTACATTTATCACAGAGTTTCATACCTGATATAATGATAATTCTGCCACGATGTGACTCCAGCAGCGTATTGATTGTTCGGGAGGACGTAGGAGTAAACAGTGCTCGCGAGGATGTCTTCATTGATGATGAGCCCGTGCACAAAGTCATCCAAAGTTTGAAAATCGAAATTATCCGAAAACAATGGGGGCACAGTAACGGAACAGACACACACTTTGCAGTCTAACAAATCATTTCTTATGTCGACTTGACTGTGTCCCAATATCGCTTCCTGAGAACAAATTATCACAATCACATACATTACAACTCATCGGTGAAATATGCTTCTACTCTTTTCATCAAAAATTTTGTCCAAAATATATTCTTTGTGTTGCCTACAACAGCGTCCTCTGGTCAACCATTACCTACAATAAAATGTGGTGAATTATCCGAGAGTTAACTTGCCATATTGACTTCGAACATTCCTCCCATCAAGCGCCTCTGAAATGCTATAATTCTGTCGGTTTTGTTATCAATTCCCAAAAACACTTCATCCTCAGAACTTCTAGATTTTTTGCCACAGTTCTTGTATATCAGCGTCATCGCAGCTCCTTTGTCACTTTTTTGAATTTTCCTGGAAATCGGAGAGACAATTAATAGAGAAGAGTGAGATGTCAAACTGTAGGCTTCGAAACACTCACAAATTCACAAAGGACATTCACCACAGTGTATTGACTTCAGCAGACCTTGAGAAACAATACAACCAGCAGTCCCAGAGCCTCGAGAAGTTGGCATTTCTAGAAAACTACAGGATCACCCAAAAAGGGGCATAGCGAGAACCCCCTGTATCCTGATTCATGGTTTCCATAACAACAGACAACCATTTCAAAATTTCCCGAATTCCTACGCCATTTCTGCGCCTCCTGACATGCACTGTAGAGCAATGAAGGAACTCCATAAATTGTGGAAAGAAGAGATTCATTCAAGCCCAGACCCTCGCACCGTTTGTGTAAGAACCGGTAACAAGGTGTCAAAGTGGTGTTTTAGAGAACAGTGTTTTCTGGACATTATTGCGGCTGAATCCTGTGCACACTTCGAGTCTTTGAGTGTTCGCAGTAAACCTCAACCGATCCCTGGCCACGGAACTAGCCACCCGAAAAAAACGAGGACGTTAGAAGACAGGAGTCAACATCCACAGTGAAACAGCAAATCTTAAGGTACCTTAAAAAATTATTGTAATGCTTGGCAGTAGGAGTTAGGTAGGGACCCTTAAAAGGAATCTGATTTTGGCGGCGCGTGGCAAGTTGCTGATATTCGGCTTTTCCAGAAACGCCAACTTTTCGAGGCCGTAGGACTGCTGATTGTATTGTTTCTCACGGTCTGCTGAAGTCAATGCACTGCGGTGAATGTCCTTTGTGAAATTGTCCGTTGTTATACCACTAACAACGTTTCATGGAAACCGAAACTAAGTTATGCTTGTAAACATAAATTATTTAAATAAAGTTTAGTTTAATTCCAGACACGCATATTTCATGATATAATATTTGCCGACGAGATAAAACTTTAGATGAATTATGAGTAGAAGGAGAAAAGTTCGAGTCAGCGAAAATTAACTGATTTTGGTGTGAACTCTTTTGAACCCAATATCGAAGAATGGGAGTACTATTCAAGACGGTTCAAAGTAGCAGTAAGTGCATGTAGGTTAAATGATGACGAATATGTTCGTGATTTGTTACTTGCAAAACTAGGTCCTGAACCATTTAAGGTCCTAGTGGACAACTTTCGACCTCGAGAAGTACAATAGGTAAGTTTTGACGAATTATTCGAATTCCTGGATAAATTCTATGGAAAACTGACAAATCCATTTGCAGAAAGATGTCAATTTTCAAGTAGGTACCAACAAGGGGGAGAAACCATCAAACAATTTACAAATGAATTGCGAAGTTTGGCTGGCCGCTGCGAATTTGGGGGGTCTCTAGAAGAACGATTACGGGACCAGTTAATTTTAGGCATTGCGGACGACAAGTGGCAACAAGAAATAATCCGACAGTTCCCAACAGTAAAGTTCATCCATTTTCAAGAAACTAAAGGATTTATTAGCAAAATCCACATCGTTATATCACTATAATCCCGCATTACAGCTTTATGTTTGCTCGAACGCCAGTAATGCTGGAATTGGAGGATATATGTTTCAAATAATAGATGGAGTGGAGAAGCCTTTAGCTTATGCTTCACGAACATTATCAAAGGTGGAACGGCAATACTCGACGTTGGACAAAGAAGCCCTTGCAGTGTACTATACAGTTACTAAATTTCATCAATTTCTATATGGGAGACGATTTGTTTTGAGGACAGATCATAAACCATTGGCATATTTATTTGGAGAACACAGGGAAATTCCCAAAGTTGCAGCAAATCGTGTTACCAGGTGGGCTTTGGCGTTGGGAGCATATGACTATGTAATAAAACACACAAAAGGTAAAGAACGCAGTTGCTGACGTATTATCTCGGCTAACTTTACGGCAGACAGAAGGACCAGTCGCTATTTACAACTCGCGAACGGCATTATTTCGATTTTTGACTGATTTTTCAACTTTGAAATTTTTGAAAACTTGATACATATTCTTATAGGAAATTTTACGCTGATTCCGAATGTACCACATGTTAGTAAGCTGAAAAAATTATTTCGCACAACAAATCGCAAAAAACAGGCTATTTTTAAATTTTTGACTACATTTTTGATAATTTCAACCCGAAGATGTAATCCGATCATGCTGGCCAACGAACTTGAACTTTCGTTTTGTGTCCTTAACATTTTAAAATTTGTTTGAAGTTTCTAGCACAATTCTACGGACAGTTATCGTCTGGAATGACACATACATACATATATACATATATACATATATACATACATACATACATACATACATACATAAAAAAATGTGTTAAACTTCAGAATATGATTCAGAATAGCCTGAAACGGATTTCTGCATAAAATGTTTTCAAAAATTCACATTCTACAAATTTTGAGGCGAGAGCAATAGCTTAATTTTCTTCAAAAATTCGCTAAAATCATCGGGAAGATGGAATACAACGATATGGTATTGCCGTCCATCAAATAAAAATTGAAAACCTAGCATTGAATAAAAAAAGATTGAAGAGCGAAATAACTAAAGATCCGATGTTATCAAAAATAACGGCATACATAGAAAGAGGGTGGCCTGACAAGAAGAATATTCCCGCGGAGTTACATATGTTTTTCGAAAAGAAAACTGAGTTATCTTACGAGGCAAGAATCCTACTATGGACAGACGATTATGCATCATTTACATTTAGGACACCCAGGAGTGGTAGCTATGAAGGATCTAGCACAAGTTCATGTATGGTGGCCGCAAATGAATGCAGATTTGGAAGCATTCGTAAAGCGGTGCAATTCTTGTCAAGAATGTAGACCCAAGGAGGCAGTAACTCCTTTATTTTCGTGGAATGTGCCAGAAAAACCATGGACCCGTCTGCATATAGATTATTTAGAGTACGCTGGAAAATACTGGTTGTTGGTAATTGATGCAACTACAAAGTGGTTGGAGGTTATTCAAGCTCATCGCATGACAGCATTTGTGACGATTTCACTATTGAGAGACTTATTTGCTAGGTATGGTTTTCCAGCATTAATAGTATCGGATAATGGACCCCAGTTTGTGTCGCACGATTTTGAAAAGTTTTTAGGTGATAACGGAATCAAGCACGTTCGTTGTACACCTTACCACCCTCGATCGAATGGATTAGCGGAGAGAGCTGTGCGCACATTTAAACAACGCATGGAAGCCTCAAAAGGACAAGGCGAGGATCTAAACTTGAGGGTACAAAATGTACTGTTTTCCTATAGATTATCAATACAGCGAACTACAGGAAGAAGCCCTGGAGAAATGTTATTGGGAAGACGTATGATCACCCCACTAGACCTCTTAAAACCAGATCTCACAAATGACGTTGATCGAATGTTGACTGCACAGAGAGTTCATCACGATCAACATTCTCGATGGAAATCCTTTGAAGAGGGGGTTTATCTGGTTTCAAAATCCATTGATTAAAGGATTCAAAAAAGGGATTATTGTAAAGAAAATGGGTCCTTTAATGGGTCCTGGTGAAAGTAGAGGGAGTACAGCGAAGGAAGCATGCGGACCAGTTACGAACAGCTTGAGGGCAAAAGATGAGGGGGAAGTGATGTAGTATACCACTAACAACGTTTCATGGAAACCGAAACTAAGTTATGCTTGTAAACATAAATTATTTAAATAAAGTTTAGTTTAATTCCAGACACGCATATTTCATGATATAATAGGGACCCTTAAAAGGAATCTGATTTTGGCGGCGCGTGGCAAGTTGCTGATATTCGGCTTTTCCAGAAACGCCAACTTTTCGAGGCCGTAGGACTGCTGATTGTATTGTTTCTCACGGTCTGCTGAAGTCAATGCACTGCGGTGAATGTCCTTTGTGAAATTGTGAGCATTTCGAAACTTACACAGACTACATGAAAATAGAAGTTTTTTACAATTTCTATGAGTTCAATGTATAGCAAATTACTACCTCTTGTTGAAACGCCTTGCATCCTACAAGTCCAGGGTTGGAATTTTACGCAGGTATATATTATACTCACTTGTGACGTTCTAGCGCGGGTAGCAGTTCGAGATTCCCAACAAGATTGCCGCTAAGGAGTATGAAATCACCCCTGATCAGAGCTTTGGCGTCCAAGTCTCGCATTGCGTCACCCAATGAACCACAGCGATCTGAGGTGACAACGGAGACACTCATTCGTCCCCATTCTTGATTGCTAGCCAATCAACAAAAACATTAGGAAACACTTCACTAGACTGCGGTTACAAACTTAATCTAATAGAGTAATAATTGCAACTTATGATAGATCAACTGAAAAGAAAGGATCTGAAACATTTTCCGTCTTTGAAAGCAAGGATTCCTCAGTTGAATTATGATACGTATGAGGCTGAATTATCAAATATTTTGGGACAATTCGAAATGCGTTTTTATGATTGCAGTAAATTGGCAAATATAGCATCATTTATGAGTTATCCTTTTTCATGTAAAAACATTGAGGAATTAGCTACTGAAGTAGCAAGTCAGTTTAATATGAACTCATGTTCAGTTGAAAATGAGTTGGTGCAGATTATATCAGATATACATCTCAAAGCTACAGCATCTGATACAAATTTCTGGTGTTTTATATCTGAAGATAAATATCCGAATCTAAGGCAAATCGCCCTTCAACTGACGGCAATGTTTGGGTCAACTTACTTGTGCGAGTCTGCATTTTCTGAAATGAAGATAATTAAGTCAAAATATCGCAATCGACTAACTGACGATCATATGTCATCATGCTTGCGATTGGCACTCAGTGGTTACGCACCATCTTATGAAAAGTATGCTGAGGACATGCAGTGCCACGCTTCAACATCCAAAGTCACTCCTCAGTTGAGTTTAACACCATATGTAACTCTTTTGTTTTGTAACAACGAATAAACTCGCAATTTTGAATAACTAGGAGTTTTTTCATTGATATTGTAGAGAAGAACTTAAGTAAACCTAACCCAAACCTTGACTAAAATAATGTAAATTGTGCGGAAAGCTAATATCTATATATGCTACGGTACACCCTACCTAGGTAGGTAGGGTGTATCGTGTATGTACGACAACCCTGCATCACACATACTTGCAGCCTCTCAGAGTCGATCGTAAGTAGTCTAAAAATATTGAGGTAGATCGCCAGCAGTTCAAGTTTGAGCACCCCTGGGGTAATGTGTTCGCTTGTACTGAACACAGTGTTATCATTAGCTATGCTGCAGTTAGTAATCGTTAGGTAAGCTAAATGATGAGAAACAACATATGCAGCTAATCCAGATAAACAATCTGCAAAACATAGTTCAAATGAGAAAACTACAGTATTCTAGCCATAAAGAAGGCATTTAAATAATTGCAAACAGAACATACGAAATACAATAATTACCTAATGAACGATTTCACTTCTTCAGTTTCAGAAGTACAGAATACAATAGCCTCGTCAACTTTAGCGGATGACAGACTTCTCAGGGTATATTCTAGAAGAGGCTTGTTAACAAGGGGCATGAGACTCTGGAAATACGAAAAAAAGTATAACATAAAATGAGGTGTTAGTTAAAATCTAAGACATACCCAAAATAATGGGGAGCAGTTCAGTAAATGTATATGAATAAACATTTGTACAGAATGCGATTTGAGGTTATAAGAAATACATTACACTAACAAGTGATGTCCTTCTAATTAGTATAAGTATTACTGGGGAATACATTTCGTGAGTTACCACGGATATGAGTAAGAATGTTACACCAATTCTCCAAACCAAATAAATGTTAAATGGATATGTAGGTAATTAATAAGGAAGTTGAAAGGTAAACAAGTAACCATCGGTATGTTCCTTATTACAGCCACGAACAGAGCCATGATAAAGAGCACTTCTTGTATACACATATCCATTTACAATCCTCATACATAGCTCATTGCTTAGAGCAGCGGTTCCCAACCAGTTTAGCTTAGGGGCCCAATAATATTTTTTGAAAAAATTCGAGGCCCACCCCGATTATATATATATATATAATGTTCCCATAGGTATTTAAGCAAATTTTAAATCAAATTAAAACATACTGAGCAAAAAGGAAAAAAACTTTTTACTGAAGAACCTTTATTTATTTATAGATATAGGTATTAACATGGCTATTCAAACTTAATGGGATTTCTGACATTATTTGTCCCCTACTAGTGCATCAATATAAGGATCGAAACTTGACAATTTCAGACTTAAGTCACTCTCCACGTTTAACTTATTTCTATACTTATTTTTCAAATAAACTAAAGTAGAAAACGCTCTTCACACAGATAAGTAGCTGAAAATCCCATCAATTGCGTCAGTGAAATTTTGCCAATTGCAAGATAGTCTTTTCGCACATTTATCCAAAAAGGAATCAATGGGGTCATTTTAAAACTTGATTTCAGATCCTGATCACAAGACAGTTCAATTGAAGAGACCTCTTCACTTGAAGATGTGTTAATTTTTTTTTAAGTTCTTCATGAAAAGGATTTCTGATCCATTGGATTTCGCCTTCAATTTGAGGGAACTAGTTCCTAAAGGAAATATGAAAAGACTCAGTTTTTACTGTGATTTTTCAGTCCAAAAATAAAAAGTTGAAACACAAAGCAAAAGAAAAGTGATGAGACAAGTAATTTATTTGTGTTGACTGCCCATTTCATCACACAAAACACTGAAAAGTCTCGAGTTTTTTGGCCTTGCTTTGATAAAGTTGTCGATTTTTACTGCATCAGACACTCAACGCTCAAACCTTTAAATGCGAGAACTTCATGTATGCTGCAATGTGCATTTGACAAAGGGAGCTACTGACCTAACTCTAACCCCCCATGAATACCAGACTTAGCTTGTGCCCCGTCAGTTGTCAAACCTACTCACTTTGACCAATCTAATTAAATTTCTGTTATAAAATTGTCAAGCGACTTGTAAATAAATTTAAAAAATAAATTGTAAAATAATTATCACTAAACACACTATCCAAGAGAATGCCTTAATTAATATTTTATCGCGAGGACCGATTTATTAATACCGTACTTATTTTGCAATATTTTAATATTATTTCTTGAGTTCCGGCCAGCATCCGCTGCCCAGTAGCGAGCTGCCTGCGGCCCACAAATGGGCTGCGGCCCAGCAGTTGGGAACCGCTGGTTTAGAGGACATGATTGAAAAAGTTATTAAGTATTAGTAGAGTTATTAAGTAGTATATTAACAGAGCCATGATAAAGAGCACTTCCTGTATACACATATCCATATAGAATCCTCATTGTTTAGAGGACATGATTGAAAAAGTAATTAATTATTATTCATTATTATTTCAGAATTTTGAGACCATTGACATAAAGCCAAAGCTCTTTTTCCCTATCATTTTAGTGTAATCTGAAGTTCAAAATCTCAATTCAATAGCTCTATAAACAACCAATCACATTCATGTTAGTGGGAAACACGATTAAGAATACAACTTATTCGCATTTCTGTGAAACTTTCTTTCGCACCTACAAGGGACAAGTCATTGTCATTGTGTATCAAAGTTTATGGCACCGAAAAAAAGTGTTTCTGAGAAAGAGCCAATGCTAGGCTGAGTCATATCTTGTCAAAAAATTAGGCTATGGATTACGTGTTCTGACGAACATTTTTTCTGACCAGTTTGTCGCAACGAATCGTCAGAACAAGGTAGGATGGGTGGATACACTGACTACAGTTTTGGTTTATTATTTTCAATAAAAGCCTATGTGATCGTGTAGCAAAAAATTTTTATAACCCCCCCTCAAACTTTGTCACTTTACGTTTCAAGGTACGTAGAATCCAAATTTGAAATGTCCGTCCGCCGTTCGGGCCATAAAAGGCCTAAGAATTGACTTAAAAAACCCGTTCTTTCGCACATAGACTCCATTTGGGGTCTAGTTGGTCCTAACGTTTAACCATCCCGATCGCTTTACTCGCATAGATGCTATGGGCCAAAAACGGGCAAAAAAGTGTCTTTTTCGACACGCGCACGCTTGGCATGCTTGGCAGGGGGTAACGTGGGTGGAGAGGGGGTGGGGGGTGGGTGAGCGGGGGGTGGAGTGAGAGGAGGCGGCGGCGCCGCGGCTTCTGGTGGGTACGGCGCCGGCGTTCGTTCGAGGCATGAATATGTTTTTTTTCAAGGTCATATTTGTGTGTTAATACCAAAGCTTTTCCTACGCATATTTAATAACATATCCTCTCGACTTTTCGTACGTACTTAGATAATGATATTATTAAGGCAATAACTATTTGAATAGATAGGAGCTCAAATCGAGAAATATAAACATGCGTATATAATTATAGAAGAATAGGTTGTGGCAACTTGAAATAGGACACGCCGAGGGGTCTGGACGGGCCTTATGACGTACGCTAGCCAACTAAAACTACGATCATACTCAATTGAAAAAATAATAAACCTTTGTGAAATAATTTGCAGCGTTTTTAGAAGAAAATTGAAAATAAATACATTTATCAGCTAAATAATTAATAAATATTAAAAAATATATTTTACATAAACAATGAATTTTATAAATAATTACAATTAGTTTTTAAGTAGACAAATTGGACGAGTTTAGGCATAAGGTTATTCTGGCTTTGTCAGTCTGTAAGAAAATTCGGTTTGTATTGTTCGTTTGGTTATTTTGTTATTTTGGTTTACTTATTATTTCCAATAATAAGCCTATGTGATCGTGTAGCAAAAAATTTTTATAACCCCCCCTCAAACTTTGTCACTTTACGTTTCAAGGTGCGTAGAATCCAAATTTGAAATGTCCGTCCGCCGTCCGCCATTCGCCGTCCGGGCCATAAAAGGCCTAAGAATTTACTTAAAAAAACCCGTTCTTTCGCACATAGACTCCATTTGGGGTCTAGTTGGTCCTAACGTTTAACCATCCCGATCGCTTTACTCGCATAGATGCTGTGGGCCAAAAACGGGCGAAAAAGAGTCTTTTTCGAGGCGCTTTGAGTGTTAGACTGACGAACGCGCGCACGCCTTGTGGGTGGGAGAGGGGTGAGCGGGAGAGAGAGAGTGAGAGGGTGGGTGAGGCGGAGGGAGTGAGTGGGAGGGGGGGGCGAGGGAGTATGGGGGAGACGGAGGGAAGAGAGGGGAGGGAGGGGAGGGAAGGCGAGAGAGAGTTTGATGAGTGTGATGATGATGAGATTGTTTATGAGTATGAAAATACTCATAATTCTATTCTACGCTTTATGATATAAAGCTTCGCTTCCTTCAGCTGTCCCTAGACGGCCCCCTTTATTTTATTTTTCCTCAACTTTACTATAAAGCGTAAAATTATGGGGTCCTGGAGCTTTAATGCAGTGAACGAGTGAACCAAATATTGGAAGCCCCGAGTTTCGATACCTAGTAAATATACTACTCGTATAAGTGAGGCTAAATAATTACGGTCAGTTTTCTACGTAGAAGGTCTGTATGATACAGAAATAATAAACCTTTGTGTAATAATTTGCAGCGTTTTTTATATTGTTCTACCCTGTGACCCCCTCCGGAAAAAATTTCTGGATCCGCCCCTGTGTGAGTCAATTGATTGAGTTATCGATCGACTTAGAGGATGGATTGACATATTAGTTGGTTGTCAATTGTCAAATGTTATGGTTGCCGGGTCACCTTTCAACATAAATATTTTGGTTGTCACGAAGATGTTTCAACGTTCTGTCCACTGCCTAAAAGAAACATTAAGGTTGCCGTGTCATTATCAAAAAAGATCAACAACTTCACCTTCTAAACCTTCTCTGGACTTCCACAAATAATTTAAGACCAAAATTAGCCAAATCGGTCCAGCCATTTGCGAGTTTAAGCGAGACTAACGAACAGCAATTGATTTATATATATATATATATAGATTATTACATACCTATTAGGTATTATTTTATTGTTTTTTGTATTTATTTTTTTTTAATTATTATTGTAATATATATATATATATATATATATATATATATATATATATATATATATATATATATATATATATATATATAAGTAAAACGTGGATGGAATCACAACTAACTCAGGAAAAGCTTCAAGTAGGGAAAATTTGTGTTCCGTGATTGAAGTCTAAAAAACTTTTGTTCTGCAAAATCGAAATTTCTACTTGCTCTTTGCGTTCCAGGGCCTACTGATCAATTTTGGTTCCGTGCATGTCTGATGTCTGTCTGTGGTACATTTTTGTCACGCCCAAAACTATATGTACCTACCAAGTTTAAGCCCGATTCCGGTGAAATTTTCAGGGATTGCGCATGTGAGCTCCTATACGGTCCCCTATAATTTTCAATGCCGTCGAATCAACAGTAGCCTGTGCGCATGCGCAAACGTGAATTTCTCATAACGTCGATTCCTCATTATCTGACGATACTATTTAATTCAAACACGGTAGGTAATTGGGTAAAGCCGGTTTCACATGGACCGGTACGAGCATAACAACCGGAAAGACGGAAGGCCGGAAAACCCAGTGGAGGGGGCGGCGGAATGCAACAGGGTGTTCACATGAAGCCGCACCTTGGTGAACAGAATCATAACCTTCCTACTGAAACCCTCTCTGATCTGAAACCTCTACTTGCGGTTATCAACATTCCTGTCCAATGAGCTTGCGCTCCGCGTGACAGACCGCGGAAACGGTATAAAAATTTCGACCACCGTCCGCTGTCCGCCCACTCCGAAAATATGGCAGCCACCATCCTCAACTGTTGTCCCAACAGCCAATCAGATTGCGTTCCGTCTTCCGGACATACCGCTCCATGTGAAACCGGCTTTAGGGAAATACACTATGAATTATACCGCTATCCTATCCCAGGATCGCTAGTAGTCGTCCCAAACTGTTTCCGCTTTTTATCCCCTAGTATTTTCTTCTCTGTATTTTTTCAATTGCTTGTTTACTGGAACCTTCTTGTGACGTCATTGATAATTCGGGAGGCTGTGGCTGTTCAAATTCTCGAATCAATCAGTATCAGTAGCTGTTACTTTGGGGACACCCGGACATCTTTGACCGTTAATATTAAGGCTCTACCACTTGATTCAATGGTACCTGTCGGGTCGTTATATTTCTCTTCAGCCGGATCACGGGAATATCAAATTAATTCAATACCGTATTTATCTCACACTCGTATATTTTTTAATAATCGCCTTCACAACAACAAATCGAGCTCAAAATCATACTCATCATCCTATCGCTCTTTTCACTTATTCTCCTTCAGTCACTAACATGGATAGTACTATAAATTAAATGGCATGGAAGATGAGTTTAGGTACATCAGTCCTACAGTATTCCCTTCCTAGTGACAACAGTACTATAACAACAAACAAATTTAAATTACGGAAATGTTGTCACGACAAATTAAAAAAATACACAGGGTAAATTGGACCAAAACAGGAAAAATTTTGCAAAAAAAATATAAACAATTTGTACATTATCAATTCAATACAAAAAAATATTCAATAATATATTATTTGATCAAGGAACCGTGAAGGGAACTTGACCGACCTACCACAACGAGTTTTATTGTTGTTCAATATAGGTACTGGAGAAGTTATTGGTGGCTGAGACGACGAAGCTGCAGGGAAAGGCTGCGGAGCTGCAGAATCACCACTCTCCAAATCCAACATGTAGGCTGGTTTGAGCCGATCAATGGAGATGTTTGTCGGTTTTCCTTTAATTTCTAAGGAAAAATATTTAGTTGTTCTCTCCAAAACCTTGAATGGACCCTCATAGGCTGGTTCCAATGATTTCTTTACCCTGTCTATCCGAACAAATACATGAGAGCAAGAACTCAAGTCTTTATGAATGAAGATTCTAGGTGAAGACTTGTGAGTTACCTTAACTGGTTTGAGGGCACTCATGTATTTCTGAAGGGAGTTAGCAAAAGATTCTGGGTCAGTCTCAATTTGTCGATCTTCAAAAAATTCACCAGGAAGTCGAAGTGGCTTTCCATAAGTCAAGTGGGCAATTGAGGTGTTGGCATCTTCTCGAAGCACTGCACGCAATCCGAGTAAGACAGTTGATAGTGATTCTGTCCATTTCACATTATTGTGAGCTTTAAGTGCAGTTTTCAATGTTCGGTGGAGTCGCTCAATTTTACCATTACACTGTGGGTGGTAAGCAGTGGTACGCAGGAGTTTCACTCCACAAATATCAGTTAATGTTCGAAATAAAACTGAATCAAATTGACGGCCTTGGTCAGTGATTAATTTCGATGGAACACCAAAGCGTGATATCCAATTATTGAAGAAAGCTCTGGCGACGGTTTCAGCCGTTATGTTGCTTAGTGGAATGACTTCCATCCAGCTGGTGAAACGATCAATAATTGTAAGGCAATAGATTTGACCATCAGAGGGTGGCAATGGACCTATCAGATCCATGTGAACCACACTGAAACGTTCATCAGGCTCTGGGAACGAACTGACAGGAGACTTGGTATGTTGTGTCACTTTATTCTTCTGACAACCAATGCAAGCTTGAGTCCATTTTCTGACATCGTCACGAATTCCAGGCCAAGTAAATTTTGCTGTCATTTGCTTAACAGTAGAACGTACCCCAGGGTGAGCCAAACCATGAATGTGGCGAAAAAATTGCATTCTCAATGATTTTGGAATGTATGGTTTAATCGTGGTAGTTGAAACATCACACCATAATGTTTTTCCTGAAGGAAGCTGGTAGGATTTTAGAGCTAGAGACTGAGAATCTTCACGCAACTTAACCAGTTCTAGATCACTTTCTTGGAGTTGAGCCACTTGGTCATAATCAATGACTGACATGGCCTCAATCCTTGACAAATGGTCAGCTACAATGTTGTCAGTCCCACTGACATGCCGTAATTCTGTAGTAAATTGTGAAATATACTGAAGTTGACGAAGCTGGCGTGGAGATGCTTTCTCATTTTTCTGTTCAAAAGCAGTGATCAGAGGCCTGTGATCCGTAAAAATGAAGAAATGTCTGCCTTCCAAAAAATGTTTAAATTTCTTAACACCTTCATAGCAAGCTTGCAGCTCTCTGTCATATGTGGAATAGTTTGTCTGAGCAGGAGTCAATTTTTTAGAGAAAAAGGCAATGGGTTTCCAACCTAACTCTTCATATTGCTGAAGTACGCCTCCAATTGCTGTTTGACTAGCATCAACTGCTAAAGACAGAGGAAACTGTGGATCTGGAAAGGTTAGCATTGCAGCATCTGCTAAATCCTTCTTGCATTTGTCAAATGCAGCTATTGATTCTGGAAACCATTCAATTTTCCTCTTGTCCTTTTTCTTAGCACCTTTTAGATATTCGTGTAAAATTGCTTGAGTTCCAGCTGCACCCTTTAAATAGGTTCTATAATAATTAAGCATACCCAGGAATGCACGAAGATCTTGCACTGTTGTGGGAAGCTTGTAGTCCATAATATCTTTTACTTTGTTAGGAAGAGGTTGTGAACCTTCAGGTGTAATAAGGTAGCTAAGAAAACTGAGTTCCTGAACGCCAAAGACTGACTTGGAAAGATTTACACGAAGTCCATATTTATCAAGTCTTTTGAAAACCTCTTCAACATGATGTTGATGTTCTTCCAAAGATGAAGAGGAAATCAATACATCATCCAGATAGGGAAATACATAATCCAGTCCAAAAAATACTTGATTGACAAAACGTTGGAAGGTCGCTGGTGCATTACGAAGACCCATGCTCATCACATTGAACTCAAATAACCCGAATGGGGTAGTGATGGCAGTTTTTTCACGGTCTTCATCAGCCATAGGTATTTGGTAATATGCTTTGAACAAGTCCAATTTAGAAAAAATGTTTTTATTACGCAAGATGTGCTGAAAATCATCAATTCTTGGAATGGGGTAACGATCTGGGACTGTGGAATTGTTCAAACGGCGATAATCTCCACAAGGTCGCATGCTTCCATCTTTTTTTGGTACTAGGATCAGTGGACTAGCCCATTGGGACTTGGATGGACGAATAATTCCATTATCAAGCATAAACTGAAACTCTTCCTTAGCAATTTTGAGCTTTCCAGGATCCAGTTGACGAGGGCGGCTAAAAACAGGCTGACCTCTTGTCACAATATGATGACGTACATCATGCTTGACATTACTGGGCAACCAGTTGGGCTTAGTCAATTCTGGAAATTTTTTGAGAAGGTCAGCAAACTTCTGGGATTTTGACATAGAGCTTACAATGAATTCTTCTGTGATGGATTCAACATTTCCTCGAACACTGAGGTTAGTGTCGCCATCTACAAGTTGTTTATTTTTCAAATCAATTAGCAAGTTGAATTTTCTCAAAAAATCAGCACCCAAGATGCCCTTTGAAACTCTTGCTACTATAAAGGGGAATTGAAATTTTCTGCGGAGACCCAGGTTAACATGCATAGTTTTAACACCATAGGTAGGGATTTCACTGTCATTTGCTGCGTATAATTTGAATTCAGAGGTCTGTTTGACTGCATTTTTAGGACCTGGTACTAAGGACACATCAGCACCACTATCAACAAGAAAGACAAGTCCTGAATTCAAATCTTTAATAAAAAGTCTAGATGTGCAGCAATAGGGCTCAGCAGGCGCAGCGGAGCTTGCTGCTACTTCTACTGCGCATGCTGGTTTTCCGAAGTTGTGTTGTTTTTCCATGCACAAGGTGGAGTGCATTTCTCAGGGTAGCAACGTCTCCCATAGCGAAAATGATGGTAGCAAAATTTACCTTTTGGATTATAACTTCGAGAACGTGACCTACTACGATTATGGTTACGATCAGCATCCTTACTTTGGCTACGATCACGTGAGCGTTCTCGAGAGGAAAGGGCTTCTACCTGCCTAGTCAATGCAGCAACTTGAGCAGTTAAAAGGGATAAGGCATCAGTTTGAGGGCGTGTTTTAAGGGGTAAATTTGAATCAACAGTATGTTCAATTTGTTCAGAAGGTGATTGCACAGCATAGAGTTCAGATCGAGGTCTCATTTCTGCTATTTTATCAGCTAACTTGTACAGTTTAGTTATATCTTTTTCATCATCCACGATTACTAATGCATTTTTGATATTATCAGGTAATTTCTCCATCCACAAGGTTTTAAGTACTTTTTCAGAAACATCAGTTCCGGCTAGGGAAATCATTTTTCTCCATAATTGACTAGGACGAGTATCGCCTAACTCCAACCCAGTGAGCAACCTACGTATCTGCTTATCACTACTTTCAGTGTAAATAGCCAACAGTCGCTTTTTAGCAGTGGAATATTTACTGTCATTGGTTTCGTCAGTGACGATATCCATTAAATTGTCGAGGTATTTGCGATCCAAATCACCAATAAGTTTGTCAAATTTAGTACGCTCACTTCTAATACGCTCATTGCGAAATTGAGCTTCGATTTGATAAAACCACAAATCTGGTTTATCATCCCAAAAAGGAGGTAAAGGCCTTTGTGAAACAGCTTGCACCACATGGGACTTACCAACACGGAAACTCTTTTCAGTTTTAACGTGCTGTTTAGCCTGGTCCTCACCCGAAGTTCCGGCATCCACGGACGATTCCCGGTCCGACTCCGACATCGCGAACGCGAACTAACAACCGATACAAAAACGAACGAACGAACGGACGGGGTCACCAACTGTCGGGTCGTTATATTTCTCTTCAGCCGGATCACGGGAATATCAAATTAATTCAATACCGTATTTATCTCACACTCGTATATTTTTTAATAATCGCCTTCACAACAACAAATCGAGCTCAAAATCATACTCATCATCCTATCGCTCTTTTCACTTATTCTCCTTCAGTCACTAACATGGATAGTACTATAAATTAAATGGCATGGAAGATGAGTTTAGGTACATCACCTATTTCAATTTAATTCATGAAACTGACTTACTGGTAAATCGGTAACGGGATGAAATGTGTTCTGGTAGGTGTCAGCAATGATGACAGCTTGCACCACATCTTCCTTTTGAACAGCTTCTTTCCTTTGCATATTATTATTTGAATCAAATTGCTACAACCTACAAAAGAAAACATTAGTTACCTACTTCATAAGTTAGCTATATTAGGTGATTTGAGCAAGCATGGGAATAATAAAGTACAGCTAAATTCTAATACAATATTGCACAACGTTCAAAAACATACTTCAGAAACCACCATACCCACACCTAACCTAGTTAAAATTGAAATGATTTTAGATCTACATTGCCGCTAAGTTTACCTCCTCCTGTGAAGCTGTAAGATAAGAATACTTACCTATTATGGTTTATTTTATTCTATTTTTTTCTAATTCTACACACGTTAAATTCTGCACACAAGACGTTAGAAATTCTTATCAGTCGTGTTTGCTTTGTTATCTACCCTCATGGTGGTGGTGGTTCTCCAGATTTAACAGTGCCGACCTAACTGCCATATTACACTTAGTTGTTTCAAGTACCTATATAATTTAATTTATAATCATATAAATATTATTTATTATATATAACTGATATTCGATCCACTGTTGACTTCATGAATGGCAGATACAAATACTTCTCATGGTTGAAGCGTTCAACTGTTGCCCATTCCAAGGGACTTGATGATCAATCAGAAAAGGAAAAGGTTTCTTCGCTGAGGCGATTGGCAGTGACTTGAAAATCATTTCAAACTGATTGGAGACTGCTCAAGAGCGCATGCGCGACTTCAGCTAACTTTCAAATTGATTTCAAACCGGTTGGGGATGGTGTCTGTTCAAAAACAACCTTGCTTTGGCGCTTTCCATACTTTATTTTCCTCCCTTTCTGCCTTGTGCTCCCATTCATTGGTTAGGTATTTATAATTTACTGTTATAATTTGTACTGCTGTATTTAACTTGTAGGTACCTACTAATCAAAGGCACCTTTAAGAACATAGAGTAAAAGAATATTGTAATCGTAAACAGAAACTGTTGGGATTTACAAACAGAACCAATCCTCTTAGTTTTGCACCATGGAATATCTATCCTTCACTCTCCTATAGCTTTTTGTTCCATAGATCCCAGAGGTCCCCATATCTAAAATCTTAAAGGATAGGTACCTACGTTTATTTACTCACTTGGTAGGTATGTAAATGCTTCCGAAGTTTAGTACCTCGACGCCAACCCTTCCACAATTTTCCGGCTCTCTCAAAATTGGCTCAGGAACGTTTCATCGTCATAATTCGGTTCAACTTCACCTAAATAATTTTGCAATTCTGCACCGCTTCAGGCAAACCTTCATTTCGTCTTCGTTGACGAAAACGTTGGTAAAGGAAAAACTCCTCGAGATGAGCCAGAATCAAAAAGTTGGTCATACATTTTATGAATACTTGAGAAATACGCGACGGGCAGCGGCAATAACAAATGCTAAAATTCGAATGATTTGGCAAACAATCAGAAAGTGGTCAGCGGGGAAAAGCTCTGAACAATTTGAAGATCCGCAACCGTTTGGAAACTAGTTTGGAAACCTCTGCAAACGGACCAAGACTGAGGGTGGAGGGCGGGCCAGTCAGAGAACTCAGCGAACGCCTCAAGTGGGTTGCAAACTGGTTTGGAGGTCTCAGCGAACAAACCTATTTGCAAACAGTTACAGAAACAAGAAGCGCTAACTCATGTAACTGCTAACAAGAAGAGGCAACTCATTTAACCGAGAAAATCATTTTGCGTTGATCTCATACATCGGAAGACGTTCAATATAGGTACATACATTTCAATTAGGTAGTACCTACCTACCTGTTGTGCGGTGGTTGGAATTAATTAGCAATGGGCAACTTTCGTGAATTGGAGTTTCTCACTTTGGATCTACGAATCGGATTCTTGGGCCCTTGGAAACCTCCGACTACCAATTTCCAGCTCGAAACTCCAAATGATTTAAACAAATACTTATTGATGTATGGCGCTGCCCCCCCCCCCCCCCCCCCCCCTAATGGTTGTACAGGAAATCGTGGGTTCATAGATCTTTACCAACATATTCAGCATGTCTCCTGTTCTGGACAGTTCCAATCTTCTGATACCCCTTATATTACACCTATATTTAAGCAATATAAAGTATTAGGAAACGTGACGAAAACGCCGAATTTAAAAATGTAACACCGCTAAGAATTTTTTTTACTTAGTTTATAAAATCAAATTTAAATTTGTCTGAAGGAACTCCAGTTCTTGGGGAAAAACGTTGGAGACAAATTTTAAAAACCAAATTAAGGACAGAAGACAAGGTGTTCTTTGAAAAATGCAATCGAAATTATGAGATTCATTACGGAGGTACCTACACCAGACACTAGGTAAAGTACACAACATGTCCCGCTGTGCGCGCCCCTGCCGACCTGATTTCGAACTAGCGTCAACTGGCAATGGAAATAAGGTCCCATATGTGTAGCTGAGTCCTGTAATCATGACTTGGAAGTCACTGTCACCCTTGGTGTAATAAATAGCACGTGGGACTACGAAGATGAGGGACCCTAGTTCTATCTCATGCTCGGGACAAAATTTTTTTGCATTCGAATTCAACCTCCGAAACATATTTTTAAACGTAATTATTCTAAATCATACTTTAAAATGTCTTTTTGATCTATTCGTCTAGCTACTCTGTATTTTACTAAGAGATTGACTACTTGATGTTATGTATTCTTGAGATGCGAGCGAACGAGTTCCCAGACCACCAAACTTTTTTTTTATGTTTTAGTGAAGTTTTAGTGTTTTTATTTGCTTACATAATGTTTTAGTTTTTAATTATATCGTACGTTAAAATAAAAACGATCGTCTGATCACATAACAAAAGTAATGTTGCCCGATCATATAACTAATGATACATCCAGAAAACCAAACTATTCACTTCATTCTGATCTATTTGTCCAACTAATCTGAATTTTTACCAAGGGATTGACAACTTGATGTTATGTATTTTTGAAATGCGAGCATCCAAACAACACAAACCATTCTGATCTGTTTGTCCAACTCATCTATATTTTAGCAGCGGACATGGATTAATAAAATTGAGGCGCCAATTCATTGAACCTATTGGTGCGAAAATACTATGGGAGAACGTAGTAAAGAATTCAGTGCGGTAGGGGCGCGCACAGCGGGACATGTTGTGTACCCAACGTCAAGTGGTACCTACCTGCCTAACAAAAAGTATTTTTTTTAAACGTATTTTTACGTAATATTGAAGCGTTTAAACATTGCCTACTTTCTATCGGTTCCGATCCGAGTTTGTTGTCATAACATCTGTCCAATGTATCCCAAAACGGAAGTTAGTGAAAAAACGTTGTCTATTCCCTCGAAAAATAAAGAGTTGCAATGTTGCAATCGATTTCGACGGTTAGGCCATCATCAGTAACAAACAATAACTGAACACACATTAGAAAGAACACAGCTTTTATAGTCACAGGTGAAGGGAGATTGAATCCCATTGGTCAAGAGGAAGGAAAGGGGGCAGGAGGTACAACCAATTAAGTGCAAGCAAAGTGAAGGGTGATTATGGCTAATCAGATGAATCGAAAGGAGGGGAAGGATTAAGTACTGGTTTCAACAGTTTGAAGGGATAATTTTAAGCTTTACAGAAATGAACTTATCAGTGGTGAAATACCTATATTCAGGGATATCCTCATTTAACATTTACCAGATCTGTCAATTTTGATAATTTCGAATTCTTCAAGTACATTCAACATTCATCCCTTTGGTCAAAAATGAAGAAATTCTGCAAACTGTCTAATGATTGGATTCCTTAAGATGTTTCACAAATGTCGACCTACCCTTATTTTCCTTGAAATCCTCCTGATGCTCGTCGATTATTTCCCTGAATTTCCTACCAGTCTGACCGCAATATTCGTAGCCACAAGAACATTTTAATGTATGAACCCTACATTTATCCTGAACATTGATTTTGTCCTTAACGATCCTAGTAATGCTTTAAGACTATTTTTAGTTTTAGTTCTAAAACCTACTTTGTAACCTCTCGATGATAGAATTTTGGCGATTTTATCAGAAATTTTCCCATATTAAGGTATACTTGTCCATTGCTTTTATCCTAAATTTACATCTTCCCGAGCCAAATTGGAAACTTTTTCCCTACTCTTTTTCCTAAGAACCTTATCCCATATGTTATCAACGAGATCTCCTCCATATCCGTTACTAGCCACTATGCTTTTGATAATGGGTTTTCTTTTGATAAATTTTGTTCACTCATTGGAATAGATAGCGCTCGGTTGATCATACTATGGAAGGCTGCATGCTTATGGACTAAAGGCTGATTTGAAGTACTATGGATTGAAACTCATTTACTATAAATTGAAAATCATGCTTTTCGTTTACCAAAGATATGGACAGATCTAAAAAATATAGTGTCAATCCTAGTTGATAAAACTAAATTGGTTCTTTGAAAAAAATTTTATAGCGCACAAACTCCCCCGCATGATTGAAAATTCGACCCATCATGTAAAATAGGTAGTTATAGAATTTGAAATTTAAAGGAGCAATGTTTCCTCAATATCTCCTATCTGCTTACCATCCTGAAGGCACCTGTATATAAATGAAACAACACATTTAAAAATTAGACAATATTTAATTTTATTTGCAATATACAACCAACAGCTAACATAAATATAAAGGTATCAATATCTGCGAAAGATTCAAAATCCATTTACGTACTACTATATTCTGCGTTAGGTAGGTATCAATTTATTGAGAAACAATGAAATCATTAATTAAAACGTGGAACGTTTACGTGGTGGCATTTGTGAATTCGTAATACGTTAATTTTTCATCAATGAATAATAAATATTCTAAACAAGATAAGAGAAAAGTTAACAATAGTGTTATACAATGGTTAGGTAAATACTACTGGCGTACCTACTGACTGGGAAATGTACAACACTCCAAACCATTTCCACTATCGATTTCTTCCAGCTTAATTTGAAGTATCAACTATGGAAAAATTAAATTAACACGAATAAAAAAATAAATAGATACGTAAATAAAAACAAAAAATTAAACAGCTACCAAAGTGGTCCCTTTTCCATTTACAGAAAAAGGCACTCATCAGTTCTATATAGGTAGGTAGAGTTCAACTGCTGAAGTCAAAAATATGCCATTAACGACACATTTAACAACGCAAGGCGAAAATGGTGTATTGATGCACATTTGCAACTGACTCTCTTGACGGACCTATTACTAGCTCTGCAGACGAGCGACACCTCGGCAATAGTTTTAAAGGTAGTTTTGACGAAATACCCAAATATTGGTAACGAACATCCTGAAGGTCATCTCAAAATTAAGTTTTCCTATTTTCTTATGAAAAAAGTGAAAGAAAGCTGGAGAAGGTCTCAAGATTTTTGATTGGGACTAGTGGTAACACTGGAAAAGTTTCAGGTCTTCTGATTGCACAGTTCTTAACCTCATTTGTGAACACGCGACCACTAGAGCAACGAATAGACACGAACTCTCTTAGAATCTGACGGGAACTGTCACACTCCTCCCCTTAAAGACATACTTGATTGAAGAGCAAGTACAAACCAGGTGGAATAGTTTACTGGTTGAGAACTGATGCTCACTAATAAGTAGCTGCATTAGCGATTGAGGATGAGAAAAGAGATACTAAAACAGGATGGATTGTCAATGAATCTTCATATGAAGTATTCATAAGGTAATTAACCCCCAATCAAAGATTAGAACAATCGGGAATAAACGGTAGCTCAACTATGGAGACTTATACCAATAGGAAAATAAAATAGATATAAAAATATGTGCCCACGTTGGGGACTTAAATTGGGAACTATGCCCTTGAATAAAGAATATATGGATAATAATTTAAAAAAAAAGGCAAAGGCCTGATACCATAATTATTGAAATTAGAAATTATATGAGGGGAAACATTTGAGAAATTATAAGTCTTAAATGATCAATGAAATTATTTATGTACCAAAGGATAATGGGTATTCCTTCTGGAAATCTGGGCCATGTTTCTTCTGAAACATATAACAATAAAAATAGTGGACCTGGATGTTATAAGGAATTTAGGTGCCCCCCCCCCCCCCCCCCAGAGGTGCAATGGGGGCCTAAATCCTCATAAAAAGGTAGAGGAGGTAAAGAGGCATCCCGTCAGAGAGATACCACCCCTAGTCATAGCTTTTAATGAGCCATGTTTGGGGAAGGTTGATATTCCTGTCACCAGAAAACCATCCAACGCCAAACCAGCTGTCTAAAATGATTGAGAACAGCGCGTGGTTCCCATTGATTCCTCAACGGGACGCCGACAACTCTATCTCTTGTGCTCTGACGGGAGCTTGATGGACCTCTCAGGAGGTAACTCTGTTACACTCCTCCCCTTAAAGACATACTTGATTGAAGATCAAGTATGGTAGTTGGGTGGAATAGTGGATAGCTGAGAACTAATGCTCATTCAATTATAAATAGCTGCATTGGCGTTTTGGATGGGGGAATAGAAATTAAAACTGGATTGTCAATGAAGCTTCATAAGAAGTATCTTCATTGAACAATCGGGACAAAACGGATGCTCAACTATGGAGACTTATACCTTAGGAAATAAAAATATATATAGAAATTAATTTGCCCAACGATGGGGACTTTTAAATTAAATTGCCCAACTATGGGGACTTAAATGGCGCACTAACCTGGTAATTGACATTATAGCAATACTCAGGTGGCATAAAATTGAAAGAAAATATGGTATATAAAATATAAAAAGGGGAATAAAAGAGAAAAATTATAATTCAAAGACCAATGAAATTATTTATATACCAAAGGGTGATAATGGGAATTCCTTCTGGAACCCCGGGCCATGTTTCTTCTGAAACATTAACGCCCCAAAAATAGTGGATTGGACTACTAGGCGTCAGCCGTGCATAATCCAAACCACGCTCTGCTACCATATAAGGAATTTAGGTGCCCCCCCCCCCCCCCCAGAGGTGCAATGGGGGCCTGAATCCTCATAAAAAGGTAGAGGAGGTAAAGAGATACCACCCCTAGTCATAGCTTTTAATGAGCCATGTTCGGGGAAGGTTGATATTCCTGTCACCAGAAAACCATCCGACGCCAAACCAGCTGTCTAAAATGATCGAGAACAGCGCGTGGTTCCCATTGATTCCTCAACGGGACGCCGACAACGCTATCTCTTGTGCTCTGACGGGAGCTTGATGGACCTCTCAGGAGGTAACTCTGTTACAATGTACTAGGAATAACCATGCGTAATCCAGGGAACCACGCTCTGCTACCATATCACGGACTTAGGTCGCCCCCCAGAGGTGCAATGGGGCCTAAATGCGTGCTACATAGAGAGAGGGGAGTGTGACAGTACCATAAAAGATACAAATCCTACTAATAGCGTAATGTGCTATGTTCTGAGGAGATTAAGTTTCCGGTTCTTGGATTCCCATCTATCGCCAGATGCAGCATTCCAAGAACTCAAGTAGGGCGCGTTCGATTCGCGGATAGATGCAACCTCTCTTAGAATCTGACGGGAACTGTCACAATCGTGACTGAGGATAAAACTTGGATCCATCACAACACTCCAGAAACCAAAAGGCAGAGCAGGGTCTGGCAGAATAGCCGAGCCAAGCTTGATATATCAGCTAGGAAGATTATGGCAAAGGCGTTTTGGGACAATAAGGGAGTGATGTTGGTTCAAGGTATGTCCAAAGGCCAAACTATAAATGCCGCCAGGTATTTATAACGAGAATAACTTCCTTAACGTCCCAAAAGAAGGTGGCCATCACCTTTCCAGCAGAAAATCTAACTTTCGCTTCCATGGGAGTTCTTTATTTCGTTGGACTTGCCCGCTGCATACTCTGCCTTTTCATTACAGGAGTATAGTAGTGAACGCATGTCCCATCCCTTGTCACAATTCGAGAACAAAGACCTTCAGCTTCTTCATTTGCTGAAAATTTTGTTCCAGGTGTAAAAATGATGATAGCGCGGAGCTCAGAGTTGGACACGCTCGGTTATAGGTTGACATGGCTATGGCGTCGCTGTTAAGAAACTACTAGTCGCACAACGACGGTATCTCGCATCAATGGCCTCAAAATCCGCAGAAACATTCCTGAACTAAAACAAATTCTATAGGTCAACTAGGAGCCGAGATGTAAACGTGGAAAACTTATTTTTTAGATACCTCTCGTAATAATTAAGTACCTACTTGTACTTCCTAGTGCTTGTATTCCCCTTTATAAGTTGGGGATGATAACCATCATCATACAGTGTCGCTCGTTAGCAGAGGGCTAACTGATAAGTACCAAAACAAATACTTGACGAAAATAATGAAATATTGCAGATCCAAATAAAGTCTATCTTACAAGCTCATTTTGCTTCCAGCAACAACTAGTCTCAACCACGCAGTATAGCCTTAATATAAAATGGTAATGATATTTTAATATAGAAAATAATAAATAGCCCATCAGTATTTTCTGACTAAACGTTACAAGACATTGCATTATAAAAAAATACTCTTTCGTGTTCACATGGTACAACCACGTGGCGATACTCTTTTAAGCTAATCAAAAATCCATCATGTGGACACTCAAAACTAAGATAACATTTTATTAAAAGAAAGTATTATAATATAATACGTTTAATATGTGGCTCAATTACTTTTTACATAGATAGGTAAATATGTAAGACGAAAAAAAATTATCACATGATCACAATATTTACAAGTTCACAAACCGTTTGAAATGCTGTGCAGTGCAGTAAATTGGTAGTCTAGTTTTGTTTCCAGAAAGAAAATTAGTGCAGAGATCTTCAATATTTGAGGGGAGCGACAATTTGAAAATCCTCATTCAAAATGTAGTTAGGTACCTGATTAAAGGTTCAAGGCTAACGTATGCCAGATTTGGATGAATGAAAACTGACCTTATTCGAGCACTTGAAATGAAAACTATAGTTTAATGTCTGGTACGTACTTGTACTAACTCTCATCGTTCAGGAAAGAACCTATGTTATTAAAAAATGATACATTCTTTCATGAGATAACTAACTTCAACACTACATGTAGGTACGAATGGTTTGGCCAAACAGTTCCAAACTGTTGGGTCACGCTATTTTGGGAGTACAAACAGTACGAGTTCGTAATGGCATTGCTACGTGTCTAATTATAACAATGCACTCATTACCTACTAAGTTTGAAGGATGTCAGCTTCAAATAGGTTGCCTAAACAATTTTTTTTTTTTTGGAATTGAACATGTTAGGAACAACGCCTAGCTGAAAAAGTTCCAAATTGAACGAAACTATTTAATTTTCAGACTTGTATACCAAGAACTGTTCGGAACTGTCTTGCCAGAACAAAGCTTTAACCATTTCCAATTGCACTCCAGCACTGAAACCGTTTGTGATTTCTTCTATATTGTAAAACTATAACTCTAAAATTGCATCGTTGACTTTAATATACGTTCGTATTCAGTGATAACTAGATAGTACCTAACGTATTGATACCGACAAGACGAAAAGCTCTGGAAAAGCAGAAGATTCCTGTGCTAGTGTAAGTCACAATTAGTTTTGATTAAAAAAGTAATTAGGAGGCACGATATGGCAACGAAAATGGCGGGATTTTGTGCGATTCAAAAAGAGATCAAAATGTAAATATCAGGAGTTTAACGATTTTTGTCTTCGACCAACACCAACCCAAAAATAGTTCAAGAACTATTCATTTTTACGGACACCAAGCATGCATACGAAAAGTGTACCTTAGGAGTCGTCCATAAATTACACCAACAGCTAATTGAAACAGGACTATTCGAGAATGTGCGCGTAAATGATTCGCGATCAATTTCAGGAAAATCATATAAACTAATGTAGCTTCCCTGAAATTTACTTCTCTGAACATTTGTTCCTACGTGAAGTGTTTTATGAGTACCTTCAACTCGATGCGATCATCATTGCATTACATTAGGAAAGAAGTGGATTTTGTTAACTATCCTTCCCAGCTTAAAGGTTACATTCAGTTAAATAACTAGAAAATGACCACACCTCACAACACTTGGGTTAACATTCACAAGATATTCAACCTGAATGGTGCGCTGTGCCAGATCTTATTTCGTCAGTACAAAGTTGTGCTTGAATTTAAATAAATTACAGATACTTGTCAGCTTAATACGACTAACATTAATGAGATAGGGAAAATATAACAACAAGTTATATAAAAAAAATTATAAACCTCAATGATATCTATTATTTCAGGGAGGGAATCTGTTAATGTAATTTATGGATGGCCAATCGTAAGTAAGTAATAGAGAGACTAGAGCACCTCTCTTAAGGAACATCATCGAAATAAATTAAGTAGTAAGGAGCGTTTCAAATGGTGGTGATTTTGCAATCATAAACTCTATTACATTTAAAAAAATAAAATTAAATTCAACTTTTGATTGGTAGGTATTAGAACATTTTCATTATAATTTTTTGTTTAATTAGTTTGGTGAGAGCTGTTCATAAACCAATGAGAAACCTACAAAGAGATTTCTTAGTGAAAAATGAGACCTATAACTATTTTTATATTTTTATTAAGTTAATAAAATTAAGCACTGTTTAGCATATAGTGAAATCAGTTTAAACTCTCAAATTATAATTTAAAAAAAAAAAAAAAAAATGCTGGTTGTAAAAGTTAGTATAATTTCATGATGAGAAACAACTGGGAAAAAGAACAGCATGAAAATAATTTTAAAAAGTAAAAATCGATTTGTGATATCATAGACAAACACTGTCAGTTCATAAATTTGATGAAATATGGAGTTTTCGAAACGGTTAAAGTTGTGGTAAATTCAATGTAAATACCAGAAAGAATTTGATCATTCATGTTTGGTGAAGAGTTCAAGTTATTAGTAGAGCTAACTTATCTACCGGTGGTGTTGGAGAAGATGCTTTCAGTCGTTTGAGTTGGTGGGCAGCGGTGTGTTTCCGCAGGTGGTCTTTCCTGTAAAAGGCTTTGGCACAAATGAGGCAGACGTGCGGTTTGATGCCTGCGTGGGTGAGAGTGTGACGAGCCAAGTGCTCCGCCCGCTTGAACGTTTTGGGACACGCGGGACAGGAGTGGGGTCTCTCGTCGGAGTGGGAGGTCCTGTGCCGCTCGAGGTGCTCTCGGCGGGCGTGACCCGCACCGCAGATGCCACAGATGAACCGTCGCTCCATCTACAACGAAGAAACCCGATACCCCACAAAAAAACAATACCGAAGGAGGGAGAAATACCGACCAGCTGTGAGGGGAAAATCTAAAACGTTTTAGACTTCAAATATTCTCCAAATTCTCATGTAGATTTTTTTATTTCGTTTCGTATAATGTAAACAAAAGGCGGGGATGGCGCCAATACACAAGGATGGAGGTCACTCCAAAACGTCTTGGATTTTCTTCTCACCATCAACAAACAAAGTAAACGACAATTTTGAACTTTCCACTGAATCAAGCGACTCGCTTACAACTGAAAACAGAAGAACATTCCGACACCCTATAACATAAAGGAAGATTATACTAAACCTTAGAGATTATTCACTAATGATTTATTGGATTTATTTATTTATTGATATATTTTAGGAACTTTATCATTTCAGAATCAATCGGGATGAAGATTTAGTCATTGCTTTTTGTGGTTCTTCAGTTAGACATGTAAGCTTCGTTCTCAGTGTGCGTTTTGCGAGTTTGCAACCGTTCTGGGCAACCACAGTTGTCGTTCGCAGTCAGAATGCCCAGTTCTGGAACACCGAGTTCGGCGTTCGCGGTGTTTTGCAAACCCAGTTCTGAACGGTTCTGTCAGTCCTCGTTCAGAACTCGAACGCAAGGTTGTAGTTAACGCATGCGCATTTCACAATTTTTCGGATCTTGAGGAGTAAACATTTCTTCTTCATCGAAATCATACTTAATCATACTTTAGTCTCTATACGTTAGTATAAGTACCTATTCTATGATCGAAATGTCAACTAGCTCGTCAAGTTTGGAAAGCGATAGTTTTGACGATGGTGTTTGGTTTATAAACGATGAGGACGAGATTGAAATTATAGTTGGATCTCACCTACATCCACGAAACTCAAATTTTTTCGAGTATACTCCTCAGTCATCGTGGAATTTTTTATTAATTTTTTTAATTTTATTGCCATGGCGTAATAGTTAAGTAACATTCACGGGCATAATAAATAATATATTCACGGGAACTAAAAATATTCTGAAAAGGAGCACCAGAAGGTAACACGAGTTGAGTGAGGTTACAAACAACAACACAGGTTATTCCACTTCCAAGTTCTGAAATCGTTCGCAGTGCAGAACGCGGTTCCACAAGTTCCGGAACGCCCAGGGATTTCCCGTCCCAGTTCTGATGAGTTCGAGAACTGTCAGAACGCGCACTGAGAACGAAGCTGTAGTGTTGATGCGCCGACTCTGGCAATTTATTTCGTTGTCTTGAGAACATTTCTATTAAGCCTAGGAAAGCCCAAACAAAACGTAAGTTTTTCTCTGAATAAGATATACCCATCATGCGAGGGTTGTCCAGAAAATAAGTTCCGTTTTGATCTGTAGGGTGGTAGGAGTGGCTTTTGCCAAATCTGGTAACACCGCTCGAAAGAGGAGAGGTGGGGGAATAGAATGAGAGGTGGGTGACCTCAGTCAGTCAGTTACTAACGTCAGAGCAGGTAGTTGAAATGGAGCCCTCCACGTCGCGTCACGCCACCTCGATCCCCGTTCCCTCTCGAGTTGTTGTGCATGGAGTGATTCAATTTCTTTATGCACAGGGTTTCAAATAAGTTCAAATTCACGAACAGCTCATTTCTGTTTATGGAGAAGGTGTAATGAGTGAGTCAATGGTGAGGAGATGGCTGCGGCCATTCGTTGTTCCTTGTGTTGGGGCGTCAGCTCTCTAGGGACCCACCGAGCGCAAACTTTCCGAAAGTCAAGTTTTTCCGAGACAATCTCATGGATGAGGGATCGTGAGATGTCTGGGAAACTCAGGTGGAGTTCATCACAGAAATTGAATCACTCCGCGCACAACAACTCGAGAGGGAACGGGGATCGAGGTGGCGGGACGCGACGTGGAGGGCTCCATTTCAACTACCTGCCCTGACGTTGGTAACTGACCGACTGAGGTCACCCACCTCTCATTCTATTCCCCCACCTCTCCTCTTTCGAGCGGTGTTACCAGATTTGGCAAAAGCCACTCCTACCACCCTACAGATCAAAACGGAACTTATTTTCTGGACCACCCTCGTATCTGAAAGCATTAAATGGGTGATTCTCACAGAAAGGGGCAGAAGTGATGTCCGGACCAGTTGCGGCGACCCAATAAGGATTTGGGAGCTGGCGAAGGTCTTAAATTGTAGTATAGGTTTTTATCTAGAACCCTTTTTTCCATTTTTAGGTTATGTTTATTCCTTTAAATAGAAAATTAACTAAATATAGTCAAATCGTCATCGACCTGTCCTGTCCCAATGCGACCTTCCCAACTTCAAGCTTTAATTAAAGGTCTTTCCACTTTTGAGTTTGGATTTTATTCAATTTTTCTACATCAGTATGATTTCTGAGATGCGTTTCTGATCGATAAAATTAATGTAGAACCGCTAGAAAAGTGTATTTGGATGGAAATATGTGTGTCCGGAGCATCGCCGTCATCGACCTGTCCAATATTGTTTTTCGAATTTTCGCGGTATTTGCGCGCTTCTCAGTTACCAGAAAAACCACCATTCGTTTTAATTCAGTCAACTCGTGGTAATCAGCGGGAGCAGATGTGTGCTGGACCGTGGGTTGGTCAATCACAATCGTCAGAAACCTGTCCACTTTTTCTAAGTGAGTACTTGAACTCAATTTTTTCTTATGGTATTTTTATTGTGCACCGAACGGTCTAGTTTCATGTTATATGCCGAATTCGGGAAAAAGCTTGCCACAAGGTGAAACATTTGAGAAAAACTGAAGAATCATCATCGACCTGTCCATCATCAACCTGTCCTCTCCTGAAAATTCGAGGACAGGACGATGACGAAAAGGACAGGACGATGAGGAAAAAGGCAAATCTACTATGTTTTTTGGATTTTCTAGTATTCCCGTATTCTCGCATTTAGTAATCCAATATTCTCGTATTGACCATTCAAAACACATATCTACTTAGCCGAACGTTGTGAAGGTCTACTAGGACTTATTCGAGAATTCCTGTCATTCTTCGTTTGTTGGATTCGCCCTACAGTGGTCACGTTTTTCGGTCTTTTGACTTGAAATGTTGAGGGTTAACGTTTCTTGGCAGTTATAGCAAATTTTCCTTTTATGATGCCAGGACAGGGTGGTGATGCAAATGGTGAGAATCAACGGGTCGCATCATCGCCCTGTCCTAGTGTCATCGACCTGTCCGCCTAAATTTTTAAATATTTTTTTTCTGAATTAATAAAAGCGCTACTGTTTGGATTTGCTTCGAATTTCGATACATACGATATAGAGAGCATCTGTGATTTTTTTCAGCTCGATTCAATCACTTTTTCTTTTTTCAAAAGTCAAACTCAAAGCTGACCTTTTCTGTGAGAATCACCCACATACATACTAAATTGCCAATGAAGGTAAAAGGGTTCAAGAATACAGAGAGAAATACATATATGCTTTTATGTCAGTAAAGTATACCAGATGAATTTACGAATGAACAATCACCGCAGCTCAACTCTTCATGGCGATGATGGTTGTATGCATTCATGTAACAAATCATGAATTTTGAGTTTAACGAGTTCGGCTTAAAGTGATACAATATGTTGACTTACCCTATTATTACCAAATATTATTATCACACTGATCCAGTTAGATATCAACTCACTCCCAGTCATAAGACACGATAATATCAAGTTGCTAAATACACATTTTCAATGAAGCCTTCTTGCAAGAAGAGTATTAGTAAATTGACAACAATCTAACGAAATACTACTCATTGTGAGTACCATTTTTGTGATAATCTCATCTAAAAATCAAATTATATTTTTTCTAATTTCCCTATTATCGGGAAGTCGGAATGCATATAACTTCTAACGAACATTAAAGATTTGATAACGACTACATTATCAGAGTTAGTTCCACTTTCACCAAAAATTTAAACAAGTTTAAACTCGAAGAAGTTGGAAATTAATGGAGATTAAATTAAGTCAGTAGAAAGTTCAAAATTAAGTTGCAAAAGAACACAACACACTTGAAGATAAAATTTCTTGCATGCCAATAAAAAGTAAATGATAATAATGAAAAAATAAATAAAATAAAATGATGCTCAGATTCAGTGTTTGAAATAAATCTAAACGAGGAAACTTTTAAACAAATAGAGGTGGGATCATGAATGAATTTGACGCCATCAATGATAGCGTCATGTCTGTTTAAAGGTAACTTGAATTATGCATATTAATGATTTCAAAAACATACATTTTGATTTGGTTATAAAATTTTGCATTTGCAGTTACGAAATGAATTTGAGAAAAAACAGAAAAGCATATGTTTGTATTAAATATGTATTTAGGAGAGAATGAATATTGAAATGTTATAGATTTACTGTTTGAACATGCTGAATGTGTTTATAGTCAGACAATTTGATCGACTTGCAAGTTTCTAGAATGAAACTGAAGTGACTAGTGGGGCTAAATGTTTGTAAACGTTGGGAGAAATGACATCCACCCTTTCACAGTAAACGTAGAGAATAAAATTTACTAAAAGCAAAATCAAATGTCAACAGTGTCACACTTACAATACGCCAATTATATATGAATGATTTAATCATGATTTATTGCAAAAAAACAACACCCTTTCGAAGGGAGAACCCACAATTATCTCATAAACGATATCTTATATAATCGATCAGCCCATTTAGTACGCTGAGGGTCACTTTCACCAACAACATAAACGAGTTTAAGTTAGAAAAGGTTGGAAAATAACGGAGATTCCAGCTCATCGTCTTTCACCAGACCACTTTACGAGTTTAAACTCCTAACGAGGGGGTTTGAGGTTAATCTCCCAAGCCCCAGCCAGTTACACTTGCCAATCTCCGTTTAGCCTTGATAACAATGATATCGAGCAATATGGCCGCGCACCAACAGTTTGATTCACAGTTGAAGTGCTCAAAACGAATTCGAACTCGATCGAAATCAACGAATATTATAAATTATATTGAACAAAATATTAATGATATTAAAGAAATTCAATTGGTTTTACATTCGAAGCTCCAAATACGTTCTAGAACATTAGATGGAAACTAGATAGTAACTAGGTAACTAGATAAAAACGGCGCAGGTGACGGCGCATTGGTCATGGTAGTGATTCACTGCTTTACTGTATTGATATGTCGGACACATGGCGGGTTTTCAAATTGTCCATGTTTTCATTGGACATTTTGCCGAATCTCCGTTAAGGAAACTCGATTATTCCAAACTGGGTTTAACCGAGTTTCGGGTTGGTGAAAGACGCCAAGGTTTGATCCTCGAGCTTATATCTAATGGAGTTCGGCCAAACTCCGCTACATAAGTTGTTGGTGAAAATGGCTCTAAGACTGCTTTATGAAAAACTCGATGGCATTAGAACAGGAAAGCAAATTGTTTCAAGTGGGGACAATTTGAATTCTAAAATGGTAACGCGTTGGCGTACTGCATAGTTACAATCTTCCAAACACAGAACAACTACAATGCAAGGTCACCATTCTGACACATCATGGCACGAATCGGATTAGGAAAAGGTACGATTCCTTAAGCTCAAATGGAAAAATATTTGGAGAAGGAGAGTGATTGACAGATATTGTTGAGAAGTCGGAAATATATATAGGAACATTGGGACGTAAATTTGAATAGTTACGAGCCATATAACTCTAAGATACCTACTTATAAGTCAGCTGGACCCAGTTTGCTCGAATTCCACTCATGGCATTGCTCCCCACATTAATTTAAAGAATCGAAGGGCGAAGTAACTCAACTGAGTATTGATAAAATTTAAACACAGTCAAATCGAGAGAAAACTATGGTAAAAATACTTCTTTACTCCCTTAATGAATTTAGAGGCACATACGTACAGGAATATAAATATTTTCCATCGATAGTTGGTCAGTTCTCTCGGTACAGATTATGTGATTGGGCTTCTATTGGTTAAGCAATAATTCAGTAGGCTCAATGGCTAAAGCTCACCTAGAATCTCTGGAAGAGAGGTAGGAGAGAGGGTGTGGTCTCTGGGGGTGGTCCCTGGGGACATATGAGAGGATCGTCAAATCATGCTTGGTAGAATTTACGTTTGCGCATGCGCAGACTGAGGTATTAAGTCAAGAACGATGAAACTGATAGGGGACCGTCTACCCCCTAGCCCGCACATTCCTGAAAATTTCATACAAATCGGATGAAAACTGTGGAAAATAAGCTTGTTACAAGGATTTGCGGACACACGACAGACACAGACACACATTTTTTTTTTAATTTTACAAATCACTTGTCAAAGGCGGAGGGGGCACACCATTATTTTGAGAAAATAAATAAAATAAAAAAGTGGGGAGGACGTCCAGGTTTACCCGACGCCGGCTCTAGGGATGGGAAGTTGCAGGACGAGGAGGAAGAATGGGATGAAAGGAAGTGCCCCTATAAAATTACCCCTCAGGACACGGGTGGTGATACCACGGAGTACTCCTGCTGAGATGCCCAACTCAAGTAACTCCGTGGCGCTTTTCCCGCACCACACCCCGCGCCATGACAAGGTCGCAGCCATGACCTTGATGTTATTAGGTGACACTTCTTTTTAGCTCAGATATCGCTTGTCGCAGAGCATTTCTATCATATTTACTTTTCTTAGCCCGTCAGGTCTGCTCCATGTCTACGGTACCACTGACAACCTGGACATCCAGGGTTATGGCAGACTCATTGGGCATGACGGCAACTATATCCGGCTTCTTGTCTCAGTCACTCTGCATGTGATATAGTCTCTCTCTCTCAACAGCCCAACCGCCGGATGACAGAGCACCTGCTATCTGCTTGGCAACTGCATTGTGACGGAGAATGCGGCCACCGTGAGTACGAGGACACTGCTGCACCACATGATACAGATTCTCATTTTTACCCCGACAGGCACGGCAAAGGGTGTCCAGTGTCCCGCGACTACTCCTCGAACACCTCACCGAGGTGGCCAATGTGGCCACACGGACTGCGTGAAAATGGCGGTAGTCCCGGGCCCCGCCCTCTGAAGCCCATTCCACCCACTGGGAAGAAATAGGGGATTCACACACACACAGACACGGAACCAAAGTTGTTCAGAATGATCTAAAATGTAAAAAGCAAGTGGAAATTTCGATTTTGGAGACTAAAAATGTTTTTGCTCCCAAAAGTGAGAACAATGCTTCCGCTACCTTTAGGTAGACTCGGAAGCAAAATCTACGTACATCACTATGTGATGAAGCATCGAACAAAATGGTACAAGTTCCTCCTGCTGCACATAGATCTCTCTTTAAGAGAGAAGAGTTTTCCCCATTTGTGGTTTTTAGTAGGAAATTGAGCCTCCCAGCCACCGTAGTAACCAAATCCAGGGAAGGATGCCCATGGGGAGAAACTAGGCCAAACTGACAATAAGCTAAGCACTTCTATCGGCTTGTAACAGTATAAGTTTATTTCGATATTCTTTTCTCGCAAAGGTCAAGTTTGAACGTTTAGATAACTATATTTGGTGAGTTGATGGAAGGGAAAATCCATTGATGGTACTTGCAGCTATCAAGGAAGAAGATACTATGGTTTAAGAGGCAATGGCAGCGAGACGGAGTCTCTTAGCAAGGTGACCGGCTGCATGCTTGCGAAGGTGGTCCTTGCGGTAGAAGGCTTTACCACATTCAGGACATACTTGTGCCTTTTCCCCGGAGTGGACGATGTAGTGACGCGCCAGGTGTTCATTCCTTTTGAAGGTCTTGGGACATGCGGCGCAGGAGTACGGTCGTTCGTCTGAATGTGAAAGCTGGTGTCTGTCTAGGTGCTCTTTCCGTTTCAAGCCTGCCCCACAGACACCACAAACGAATCTGAAACATAAAAGCATTTCTTTGAATTCTAAAAGGGAAATCAATAGTCAAATTTGTGGAACAAAACTAGGGTTTGAAGTGCAAACCTGTCTCATTGGCAAACATATCATAATTATGCACACTAACTGATGGAACTGAGATTTATTGTTTTAACTAATGAGTATACATTTTTTAGGGGTTAAGATTCCAACTTAGTCCCATTTCTCTCCCACATTTCACATTCACTTCCTACACTAGCTCATGTAGTTTCCAACGCTTAAGGCAACGAGTTAGAAGATCAAGCACATTCAAAACCCTTATGGCTTCCTCATTCGTTTATGTGATCTTTTAGTCTGACAAGATGAGCAGTAGCTAGCTTTGTAATCACTTCATCAACAGTGTCAACTTGAAGTTCACGGTGAAGAGCATAATTTCGGAAATACTAAGGGGCTTCCGGTATACATCATAGTCGAGTTCTAAAAACGCTGGATGATTTACCTGTTAGCTGAAGCAGTGCTACCCCACAACTGCGCTCCACACACCCAAACTGGCATAAGTACTTGATTGTACAAGAGCAGCTTGTTACCAATGGTTTTGGTGGATCTCTGATTGACAAGCTAGTACATTTTTCTGAGTTTCAACACGAGTTCAGACTTATTATTTATATATTTTTTTACATGTTCCTTCCACCTGAGCTTGGAATCTAGCGTCATGCCCAGATATTTGGCTTCATTCATGTAGGGAATTACCACATTATTGATAAATGTAGGGATGTAGTTTATATTGCACTGACATGACATCATTTAATCTGATACTCCATTTCGATGTCCAGATTGATTTAAGAGATGGATTTATTAAGGCCACCTACAGGACAGCAGTGTCATCCACAAACGTTGCTGTCGAGTTATGATCAACTCCTGGTAAGTCACTAGTGTACAGGAGATATAGCAGTGGGCCTAATACACTTCCTTGGGGTGCACCAGTGTTTATTTCAATAGGCAGTACGCATTCCTGTTTGATGCAACAATAACGATCTGATAAATATATTTACCATACGGACACACTGATACGGTAGCATCTTCTTCAGCTAATATTTCAGATCTTTGTGCAAACTTTGGCAAATGCTTCAGACATCAACAAAGATGACTGAACAAATCCCCTTTTGTTCTAACAGTTCTTCAATGATGTTCACTATTCGGTGAACCTGATCAAAGGTGGAGAGCAGCTGCCAAAAACCAAATTAATGTTTTGAGATCAGCTTGCACTCATCAATGATAGAATACAATCGATTGTTGGTGAGTTTCTGAAAAAGCTTTGACATCACAGGCAGTGTATGCTCAGAATCATTACCCTAAAAACCATCCTGGTTGTGGGACATAACGATGTAAGATATTTGCATTGATGATCCGAGTGATTTTATTGATAGCTTTTCTATGAAGCTTCTTCAGTATCTGCCCAGATATGAGGTAATTTACCAGGCGCCTTCTTTGGATTCATTTCCTGCTTGATTATTTATAAACTCCTTCACCTTGACTAAAGGCATTTAGCGGTGGTTCCTGTCCAAGATTTTGGTGTAAAGTTATTTGGTAGATGCACAGCAAACGAGACATATTCAGTCTGATTGTTACGCACCTATTGCCCATCAGTGATAAAAACTGCCTTTTGATGTGGGAACTGAGAATAACACGGTCTCTCGGCAATTTGGAGGTAGGGATTGAAGAAACAAAAGACCTAATAGCCTCAGCAGATTCACAAGTGGGAAAGATCAGCCATAAGCAGCGGTGGAAAGCTACTAAATGGATGTTCATACACTCAATGAAAATGCCTGATCAGATGTGAAACCTAACTGAATCGAACATAAACCACTTGATAGATGTAAAGCCCAGTTTTCTGTGCGTTCTGTAGATAAGTGTTCAGCTTTCGTGTCACTTTATCATCCAGTTCATTTTCTATGCGACTCAGCTTCCTAATTGCCTGTTTTTCTTTAACCCTCTAGACAGTGGATTCCCAAACTGGGGGGCGCCCCCCCCACCTGGGGGGCGCGAAGACGGGTTAGGGGGGGCGTGAGACCACAACCATTCTTTGGGGCAACATCGAGCCAACTCCAGGCTTTGGGGCTCGTTTTTGCCCCAAACTATCATATATCATCCTTGGGGCTGACAGCAGGAAAAAATTATCTCAAATACCACTGTCGGACAATATAGTGAAACCTCGTATTGATTATATGGCTGAAGATATAAACAACCAGGTTGTCGATGGAATAAAACTATCACCATTTTTTTCCATCCTGCTATGCGAGAGTACAGACGTATCTCAACGTTCTCAGTTATATTCGATATATTCGATATGTTGAAAATGAATCAATAAAAGACGAGCTACTCTTTTCAACAGAGCTGGAGACCACTACAAAAGCTGTTGATGTGATGAAAGCCGTGCCTGATTTTTTTGACAATCATGGACTCTCATGGCAAAAACTAATGGGCACTGATGGCACCCCTTCAATGCTTGGTTCTCGCTCAGGCTTCGTGCAGTTAGTCAGAGAAAAAAACGCTGATGTGACGCTTTATACACCGACAAGCTTCAGCAGCCAAAATTCTTCCAAACGACCTCAATGCCGTCTTAAAATTATGTATTAAAATAGTGAACTACATAAAAAACAGTGCACTAAATACCCGAATGTTTACAATTCTTTGTGAAGATTTAGGAACTGAACACAAAACACTGCTATTTCACACAGAAGTACGCTGGCTCTCAAAAGGAAACATGTTGGCAAGACTATTTGAGCTCCGAGATGAAGTAACTTCGTTCTTGGAAAACCAGAAGCAAAATGAGCTAAGCATTAACTTCAGCAAACCTAGTTCTCAAGTAATGTTGGCATATTTGTCAGACTTCCTTGATTCGTAAACAGCCTTAACTTAAAACTGCAGATGGAGACTCAAATATCATACTTCATCGTGATGACATCAAGATGTATGTTGAGAAACTACAACTTTGGGGACGAAAAGTATCAGCAAACCCCTGCAACTTTTCAATACCAAAGCTAGTATCAATCTCAGAAGAAACACGCTTCAAGGAGGTTTTTGAAGGATAAAACTTGTCAAAACAAGTGTCAAACCATTTGGAGACGCTCGCTAATGAATTCGGGAAATACTTCCCAAACACTGCTGACGAACATATTTACAGACTTTTAACAGATCCTTTCCATGTCAACGTTGAACATGTTCCAGAAGCCCTGCAAGAAGAATTTTTTGAAATAAAAAATTATTCTTCTGCCAAGTATGACTTTGAAAAAATGGCTACTTCATAAAAGCTACGTGTTATCAAATCGTGTTTTGTACAAATAAAAAATAAACAATTGTTTTCAGTGTAAAACTTGCATTTTTCCACATCTATTCATTAGTTATGTAAGAGGGGCGTGGGAGGCTTTCATTTTATCACAAGGGGGCACGGTACAAAAAAGTTTGGGAACCCCTGCTCTAGACAGTCAGTACTGTTGAAAACGCAGCTCAATTCAGGATTTATCAATACTGTTCCGAAAAAGCCACCAAACAATTGCACTACAAGAGAGATTACACGTGTAAACAAACAGTTCAAATGAAACTTACCGTCTTTCAATTTTATGGGATGCCAGATGGGGTTCAAGTAAACTTTTGTCAGGATAGGCCATGTGACATTCAGGGCAGCAGTAGAGGCGGGTGCCGTCAGCTGAATTGACTATCTTCACGTCACCAAGTCTCCGTTTACCTTCAGAAGGGGTAGATAGCTGGAAAACAGAAAATACAAAATGTATTACATATTACCAGATCTTGATTGACAATTGGCATTTCAAAGTCCTGAATTTTCCAAACAATTTAACATAATATAGTACGATAATTTACGGAAATTTATAAGATCATGCTGTATGGCTGGAAATTTTTATTCTTTCACCAATCTTTTTCAAAACCACATCAGAATGGAATGCGAAAAATTAGACACCTCTAAGAAAGTTATTTACTTTTGCCGGTACAACGCTTCTCTTTCCTCGCTTGTTCACGTATTCTTGACAGGTATTTTTTAATACTTTCTGTTTCTAATCCACTCACTCACGTTTGGTAATTGCTTTTTCCCACTACTCAAGTTTAAGTTCCACTTACACTTAACTTGGGAAAACTAACCATAAATATGCAAAAACGTTCACAGAAGTCCCAAAAAGTTACGCGTCTTTTGGAACGGGAAAGGTATAGCCATGTCTCATATTAAACAAAAATTCGCTAAAAGTCCAGTCATGCAGCATGACCTCATGAGCGAATGTTTGAAGAAATCTTCGACATTTCAGTCGCTATTGATCGTGCAGAGAAATTTTAGTTTATGATTTTGATGGACAAACATGGAATCGAATTATTAAAAATAATTAGGAGGTACTCTTACTTCCATATGAGTAGTTCAATCTGAATTTGGACAATGTTTCATGCAAATATTACCGATTTTTACAACTAGCGAACGGCATTATTTCGATTTTTGACTGATCTTTCAACTTTGAAATTTTTGAAAACTTGATACATATTCTTATAGGAAATTTTACGCTGATTCCGAATATACCACATGTTAGTATGCTAAAAAAATTATTTCGCATAACAAATCGCAGAAAACAGGCTATTTTGAAATTTTTGACATTTTTGAAAATTTCAACCCGAAGATGTAATCCGATCATGCTGGCCAACGAACTTGAACTTTCGTTTTGTGTCCTTAACATTTTAAAATTTGTTTGAAGTTTCTAGCACAATTCTACGGACAGTTATCGTCTGGAATGACACATACATATATACATACATACATACATAAAAAAATGCGTTAAACTTCAGAATATGATTCAGAATAGTCTGAAACGGATTTCTGCATAAAATTTTTTCAAAAATTCACATTCTACAAATTTTGAGGCGAGAGCAATAGCTTAATTTTCTTCAAAATTCGCTAAAATGATGAGGTGCGCATCAGTCTGCTATCTGATTACAGTGATAACACACCCTTTCACTTCTCATTTCCAGCACAAGTATCTTCTCTTTGACTGCAATCTACCGGTAGTTTACGATATAAAAACCGCTTCTTTCTCGTTCATCAGTTAACATAGGCAATTATTTGTGAAGATAAAAAAAATCTTAATTTTTAACATACGCAGTTCTTCTAGACACCCATTCAATTGCATTTGTGAAAAAACATATTGATAATTTTCAAAACATTGCAGTCAGACATTGACTCACAAGAAAGGGAATATAAGTACATACCAAAGGCAACTAAATTATCCCACAACAAATTCAGATAAAATCTCGAGAAAAACTCAGATAATGAGGAAAAAAAAACAATTTTTATTTCTTTTCAAAACCCAGATTCGTTACCTAATTCGAGTAAATAAAAGAATAACGAATGCCAAACAGCCAAAAGGCCTTCTCGAAACACTTTATTCCGAATGACTAGAACTTTTTATAAAGTCGGTTGATACGTGTAAAGCAGGCCCTAGACTACCAAGCGGCTTGATTGTATCAAGCATGATTGATAGTTTAGAAACCCGTTTGACGCTTGAAGCAAGTCGTGTGGCGTGTTAGTTTAGGGCAATTTTCACCAAGCATTGCGTCAGTCAAGCGGTGGAAGGCATGGCGTCTTCTAAATCCATGCCAGATGCTAGGTACCTCAACGTGACAGATAATCTCTGACTTGCAGGAATCGCCTCACGCATTTTCGTGTCCTTCTTCTCGATGTCTTGGCGGACTAAATCGAGTAGATTATCGAAACTTTCTTGGTTCATGCATAGAAAGTTCCTATAATCCTCTGGTTCCGAATCACTCAGAAGTTAAGGAGATGTTGATGAGTGTGAAGCGGTTTTTTATTTTATACGTCCTTATACCACCGTCTTTCATCCTTTTTGTGGTTTCTCCGCTTCACAGCAACCAATGCTAAGGCCAGGAAGGCCAAATCTACATTTGACACCACTAGCTCCACACTCTTCCACTTCTCAGCTTCGATTGATGGGGGTTTTGATCAAAAGATTTAAGGGTTGATTAAAGTACGCTTGAAGAGCCCATCAATCGGAGCCTCAAGCATTTGGTCAAGCCGCTTGATAGTGTAGGGTTCCATATGGGTCATTCCAGACGATATATATATGGTATTAGCTTTTAAGGCTATTCCAAATTTTCGTCCGACAAAAAAATTAGCAAGCGTAGTTCAATTATACTATGAGGATTTTTTTCTCATATGGTTTACGATTATACGCTAATACTCTTCAAACAGTTTAACGACCACTTTTGATAACTTCTTGTCATGCGCGTACCTACCTATGAAATAATATGTATGATAAAGTATGCTGTTGAAGTTCGATTGGGTGGCGAATTTGGAGTTAGAGCATACCTTAAAATGTAGCAAATTATGATTATTAAATGAAGTTTTTATTTAAATCTCTTCTCAGTCTGAGGAACTTAAATGCTTGCATACGAGTCTGCATTGGGACATTTTCATGTGTGTTTTCTTATTGTATTTAAGTTTTCTTATTGTGCTAAAGACCACACGGGAGAAGTGTAAACTTCTATGACGATTTTCTGCTAAATATAAAAAGTAAAATTGGACATTACTTTCCACTCTGTTGGCATGTTGGGAAAGTAAAAGTGGACATTACTTTCCACTCTGTTGGGATGTTGGGTAAGTAAAAATGGACATTTTTTTCCACTCTGTTGGGTGTTTTAAAAATCGAAATTAGAACAGAGTACCTAAGTAGGTAATTTTCTGTTATGGTGCGCGTCTACAATTACTATAAGTAAGATTAACTTCTCAACCAAGTGACAACAAAACAAGCGGCATTGTTTACTATATCCATTTATAACATAAATAAATATAAAACTACGACATGAATAGAAGAACAAGTACGAAAGAAATGCGTGATAAATCGAGAGCTTTCCAACGAGTGAAGAACGATTTTCGTCCGGTGAAAAATAAAGAAGTTTCATTTCCCCAGCAACGGCTTGGTTGTACGTGAAAATCAATAGAAAACAGTTGATTGTTCTCTACGCAACACAGTGAGTCTATTTTATTTATTGGTATCGCGTGAGCAAGTTTTCGTGACGATTTTTCAGTTTATGTGCCAAAGCAAAGACATGAAAATGTCAAAAATTCCGATACATTTGGCGGTTTTTTGCCGAGTTCCCTGAATTTTCCAGCTGGGGGCGCTCCCCTCTATACAATAAGGCGTATCTCATTATTATCTGAGGCAATCGATTTAATTGGAGCATTTTACTATCTGTCATTGGGGGCTTTGTTTGAGTCTTGATCCCTTGAAAATGACATTAACCTTTAAAAACTGACGGAGGCTCGTCAAATACTCAGCAACTTTGGTGTTAGGCGTGGTAACTCCTGGCCAAGAGGTTGTCAGACTTTCGTCGACCGGATCGGTCATTGTCGCTGCGTCGACCATAATCTGAGAATAAAAAAAGGTTCATTATTACAATTATAAATTTATATGTTCAACACAAAATGCATTCAATCGGTTCTAAAAAATTTAAATAATGCAAAAAACTTTATTTTTTAATTTTAATAAAACAGAGTGGGTACAAAGAAACATTAGGCTTAAAGAGAACTAGATACACCGATTTAATAACGTAGGAAATAATTCGGTTCGAAAAATAGAACATCAAAAATATCGTGCCTTCCAGGATTCTAAATAAATAGCAAAATGTAAGACTATTCACAATCAAGTTGGGATAAATCTGTAGGCGGATAAAAAGTAACATTAAAGTGAAATAATAATTATTTTTAATTCAATTATTTCATAGGAACAGTCTTAGCCCCACTACTATTTGCCAGGATTGTCTCGTGAATAAGCAGCTTGTAGAAAAGGCTTTAGCATAGGGGCTGAATGACATAATGAGCCGGTAGGGTGACACACTCTAGTCTAGGGTGGTGGGGCCAGTTGGGCCAAATTTGAGCCACAGAACTTTTGACTTGGAAGATACGATTTCTCGGTATTTCGTACTTTTAGCGAATTTTCTTAGAAAATAAAGCTATTGCAATGGCTCCAAAAATTTTAAAATAAAAATTTTAAAAATTTTCTTCATCGAAATCTGTTTTGAGGCATTCTGAAATGATTCCTGGATTTTAACGCTTTTATATATATACATATATATATATATATATATATATATATATATATATATATATATATATGTGTATATATATACATACATATATGTATGTGTCATTCCGGACGATAACTCTCGATAGAATTGAGATAAAAACTTCGTTCTTTCGCCAAAAAATCAAGCATTTCAAAAGAAAGGATGAGTTCGTTGGACAACAATTTTTGAGCACATTAAATTGGTCAAATTTCGAAAAATGTACCCAAAAAATCACTAAAAATGGTTAAAAACGGCCAAAAATCGTTGAATTTGTATTTTTTTGCAGAATTTTAGTCAAAACTAAATTTTCAACGATTAACTAGGACATTAAAAGTTTTTGCTCAAAATTATTATGAAAAAAGTTCCAGTCATGCAGCATGATCGTATTAGCGAATTTTCATAAACTATCTATCGTACTATAGTATGTTAAATTGCATTGAAATTGAAGCAATTGTAGTTGATAGAAATGATTAAAAACCAATTTTATGGTAAAAAACTTATTCTAAATAAAGTTCCACTGATTCAAAAGGGATTTTTGATTTTTACAATTTTTTTGCTGTTTAAGTACGTTTTTTAGCAAATTTTAATGACATTTAAGTACATTTTTCATCATAATTTTGAGCAAAAATTTTAAATGCCCTAGTTAATCGTTGAAAATTTAGTTTTGACTAAAATTCTGCAAAAAAATACAAATTTAACGATTTTTGGCCGTTTTTAGCCATTTTTAGTGATTTTTTGGGTACATTTTTCGAAATTTGACCAATTTAATGTGCTCAAAAACGGTTGTCCAACGAACTCATCCTTTCTTTTGAAATGCTTGATTTTTTGGCGAAAGAACGAAGTTTTTATCTCAATTCTATCGCGAGTTATCGTCTGGAATGACACATACATATATATATACATATATATATACACATATATATATATATACATATAAAAAAGCGTTAAAATCCAGGAATCATTTCAGAATGCCTCAAAACAGATTTCGATGAAGAAAATTTTTGAAAATTTTTATTTTAAAATTTTTGGAGCCATTGCAATAGCTTCATTTTCTAAGAAAATTCGCTAAAACGTACTTAAATGTCATTAAAATTTGCTAAAATATCTATAAAAACTGCAAAAAAATTTAAAAATCAAAAATCCCTTTTGAATCAGTGGAATTTTATTTAGAATAAGTTTTTTGCCATAAAATTGGTTTTTAACCATTTCTGTCAACTAAAATTGCTCCAATTTCAATGCAATTTAACATACTATAGCACGATAGTTCATGAAAATTCGCTCATACGATCATGCTGCATGACTGGAACTTTTTAACGTAATAGCTTGAAATCATGATCTCAACTCTCTTCATTTTATCGCGTGCATGCAATTTTCAAAAAGTGTTTAGGGATTCAAACGTTTCGTAACAAATATTCAACTAAATAAAGAATTTTGTCGTTCTAGCCATTTTTTAAAGAACACTTTTGTGCAAAACATTGCGGTTTTGGTTCATTATTTTCAACAATTAGGGTTTTTTCCTTACAATTAGGTCTGCTTGACACCTTAAGAGACATTTTGACTTTGGCAAGCAATTAAGTTATGTTTTTTCGTTTGTTCAAACTTGAAGCTCACATCTATTGCTGCATCAGGATGTCCTCAAACTGCTCGGTATTGAAAAAAAAAATCACTAATTCAAGCCTCAAAACATCATAAATTCGCTTTTTCGAAATACATTTTTCGACCCAGACAGCCACATTTTTTGTTGTACCTGTGATTGACACCCTATGATTGACACAGCAGTTCTTCTGCAATAAATGATTCCTTGTATCAACAAGATATTTCATTTCAACATTTTACAAATAAATTGAGCATTTGAACTTAGTTTTATTAATCTAAACATAAAATTAATAAGAGTATTCATAAAGACAAAGTTGTAGATCACCGGATGTTGCATCACAAAATAGGTACAATGTTTTCTTGATACCATAGGCACAATACGATTCTAATGGTAAACTAGCAGCTTGTGAGTTGCTATGTATTTATACAGGGTGATTCCCTCGCAGATGCAAAAAAATTGGGTGAAATTACATCAAAAATAGAGTAAAATGCCGCCAACTGCATATTTTTATCTCAATCCGTTCTCGAGATATGATTTTTTAAAGGTTTTTTCAGGAAAACCGTGTTTTTTTTTCTTTTAAACTCAAATTTCTCCACTTTACTTCATTCAATTTTAACTTTTGACCACATTTTCGGAATCAACATTAAATTTACTATAAGAATAGTGTACTTGGGTTCTTAAAAAGTACCATCCAAAGGCCCTCACATCAGCTCAAACATTGCCGATTTTGAAAAAATAATATTTCTGAAAATCTTTAAAACTTTACTACTCTTCCAAAACGAATCCTGGAAACTGGCAAATCTCATGAAAACTGCTTCGTCTAATACTCTTTCCAACGGTATAATCAAGTTTACTTTTATTTTGTTATTTAGTGGAGAAAATTATGTTTTAATGTTGAAAAATGTGGGTTTTTCAATGAAATAGTTGGTTTTCTTGAAAGATGACCCTCCATGAACCTACGAGTATGGGGTCGGTTTCTATGTATTTTTTCACGCTGTATCGAATGGTAACATTTGTAGATCTCTCCGACTCCGTTATAACCGAGTTTTACACTTAAAATCGCAAATGTTTAGTTTGTTTGTTACGATTAAATGTATGTGTGTTATGGGGTAAAAGTAGTTAATTTAATGCTGATACCGAAAATGAGGTTGAAAGTTAAAATTAAATGAGGCAAAGTGGAGAAATCCGAGTTTAAAATGAAAAAACACGGTATTCCTGAAAAAACCTTTAAAAAATCATATCTCGAGTACGGATTGAGATAAAAATATGCGGTTGGCGGCATTTTACTCCATTTTTGATGTAGTTTCACCCAATTTTTTTTTTGCATCTGCGAGGGAATCACCCTGTATATATATACTAAGAAATTTAAAAGCTTTTGCTCACTTTTTTGGATCGCTAGCCTGAAAGTGTGAAAGCTTACTTTTCCATTTCGACTTTGCTGCTGCTGCTTCACGAAACATTGGTAAGAGTCCATAGTGGTCGAAGTTCCTGCATAACGGGTGTTCGGTGGCTGTGCCGGTGGCGCAGTAGCTGTCTGAGTCCCTGCAAAATTACCAGCGCTGTCAAGCATCAGTTCTGCCACGGTCGTAGCTCCCGCAAACCTGACAGTGCCGCCTGCAGGGGCGGTGAATCCTTGGAATTGACCGTGAAGGTGGTGACCTGGGACGGTTGCTCTGAATTGCCCAGGGTGATTCATTTTGACTGGCTCCTATCAATGAACCTGAGAAGAAGAATCCATAAAGTAATACAAGAACTAAACGTATAAAAAAAAACTAATAAAATGCATACAGATAAAAACTATAAAGCTGCTCAAACTAGAATATGCATGGTTGTATCCAATCGTTGAATACAACTTGTGAGGGATAAGGCCATATAACAACTAGGCTGAGTCGAGTGTTGGTAAACTGTCGGATCTGACCAATGTGGTAGGGTGTAAAAACCAACCCCTGTTGTTGCATACAATCACTCAAGTAATACCATGTGTGGCCTTGTTGCACCAACAGCTTCTATCTAATCAATTTTATGTTCATCCACAGATGAACTATGTTCTATATGGGATCCAATCTTTTGTCATGTGTTGGGTCCACCCATGGCATGAGCTGAGCATTGAAAAAAAACTTCCAACAATTATAAATTTGGATTATTTGAAACACTACTCATGCGCACATCACTCTGGGCGCCATTTCGCTGAGTTTAACCTTGCCCGTACTGGCGTGGAGGTATCAAAACAGTTTCCTAAGAACTACCACATTCTATTGCTCAATAATTCCAAGAATGTCTTGGGTTCCTTCCGTTTCCACCTCAAGCGAATAATGCATCGGTAAAGCATGTACTAGTAAGTGACCTGGCCAAAGTGTGCAGGATGCTGACGAATCCACACACCAACAACAGGACCGATCAAAAATTACATGTTTACTATCAAGTTCGAGCCTTAATAAATTGGACTTTAGTGCAACAAAACGTAAGCTCAATGAAAATACTTGAAACTTGTCATGTAAACGAGTATATTATTTTGCTTTAGAGTCTTCCAAAGTGACTCACAGGAGATGGAAAAAATGTATCTCAAAAATCGAAATTTCCACTTGCATTTTACGTTTTGGACCATATTGAACAACTTTGGTTTCATGTTTTGTGTGTCCGCAAATTCCGGAGACAAACTTAATTTCCACAGTTTCCAAAGAGTTTCAATATACCTAGCTGCTTGCATTCTTCCTCATGTTTGGCCCCTTTAATTTAAGAGGATTCAGTTATCACATGAGAATAGCTTTGGTTGTTTGATTTTTTATTCTCTCCCACTTAATGTCAAGACTGCAAGTAGGCACATTGGTAAAATGTGTGTGTTAGGCTGTAGACGGTATTTATCAGGCTCACAAATAAATATTTCATTCTGCGCATGCGCCAACGTAAAACCAATCAAATCTCATTTGCTCATGGCCTACTCGACCGCTGTTAAAATTGGAGGGTAGGTGGGAAATTAAGATTTGATTACCCCATAGGAGTGTAATCACGATTGAATCGTTTACATCTGCTGCGCATGCGCGAATCGCAAATCCTGGTAAAAAGAAAGACAATTTTCACTCCATTTTGATTACATTTTCAGAAACTGAATCGTTCCATTTGGCTTCAGGAAGCTCTATGGTATACGTAGCCCAACTTGGCATACGTTTTTCGTACCTATCTATCACTCCATCTATCTACAAATATCAGAAACTGAATGGTTTCATTTGGCTTCAGGTGCCAGAAACTCTTTCATAAGAACCCGATATGAAATCTATTGAGACCAGTGAAAACGCTTATCATCTACACCTCCATTGATTTACACATTCACATTAAGGACTAGACAGACGGCTCTAGAGTTGAATCTGAGAGTACAACCAGAACAGGTGCTGGTATATACTATACCTGATTTGGGTACAGCTGAGTGCTTCACTCTGGATGCACACACCACTGTCTTCCAGAGTGAACTGTATGCTATTATCAGGTGTGTTGACAGCTTAATAGAGAACAACACGAGAAGCAAACAAGTAGTCATACATACAGAATGTAACTGTGAAAAAATGAAAAGAGTATCTACCACTAAATATTTAGGACTCCATATAGTCGAACAAATGAGGTTTAACACTCATGCCAAAAAATTATCTAATAGACTCAGGCAATGTGTATTTATATTTTACAGAACCAGAAATATACTCTCTGCCAAAGTTTTGAAAATGATTTACTATGCTCTAGTTCACTTTGACATCGCATATGGTGCTATAGCGTGGGGATGTACCTAAAAATGTCACTTGAGTCCGGTAGAAACAGCCCAGAAACTTATTTTAAAAATCATGCTAAAAAAAACTATCCTGTATTCAACCGAAAATTCATTTTTAGAATCTGAAGTATTGAACGTAAAACAAATCATCGATTTCCAAATTGCAAAATATTTTATTAAGAAACAAGAAAAAAAAAAGTATTTCGTATCATGCTACTAGAAACCCAATTAGATTTGAAGTGCCATTTAGTCGGAGCAAGCTGTGTTCCATACAAGCGCCTTGCAGAGGCCCTAATAATATTAAGATATTATCTTAAATAAGATACCGAATAACTTATTAGAATCGCCGTTTATTCCAAAAAAGTCCAGTCATGTAGCATGACCCCATGAGCGAATTTTTGAAGAAATCTTCGACGTTTCAGTCGCTATTGATCGTGTAGAGAAATTTTAGTTTATGATTTTGATAGACAAACATGGAATCAAATTCTATCTACAGCATGGTTCTAGCCTTAAACAGCATGGTTCTAGGATTGTTTATACAGGTATACTTCCATAAGAGTAGTTCAATCTGAATTTGGACAATGTTTCATGCAAATATTACCGATTTTTACAACTAGCGAACGGCATTATTTCGATTTTTGACTGATTTTTCAACTTTGAAATTTTTGAAAACTTGATACATATTCTTATAGGAAATTTTACGCTGATTCCGAATATACCACATGTTAGTATGCTGAAAAAATTATTTCGCACAACAAATCGCAAAAAACAGGCTATTTTGACATTTTTGACTACATTTTTGAAAATTTCAACCCGAAGATGTAATCCGATCATGTTGGCCAACGAACTTGAACTTTCGTTTTGTGTCCTTAACATTTTAAAATTTGTTTGAAGTTTCTAGTTTAATTCTACGGACAGTTATCGTCTGGAATGACACATATATACATACATACATACATACATACATACATACATACATACATATATACATACATAAAAAAATGCGTTAAACTTCAGAATATGATTCAGAATAGCCTGAAACTCATTTCTGCATAAAATTTTTTCAAAAATTCACATTCTACAAATTTTGAGCTTAATTTTCTTCAAAAATTCGCTAAAAAAGAAGAGATCTAAGAACACACATGCTGCAAAACGGTATTTAACCCTCTCATCTTTACATGAACGCATCATGTTTTTCCTCAAATACATCTGTCTCTCAACTTCCTGTTTCACATTTTAATTCTTATTTCAAATTGAAATATGCTTTTAGCCCTTCATCTAGATTCAACACAACCTCGTAAATCTACTTCGTAATAGAAAACAAAAAATAGACAACAAGTTAATATTGCTTATTAAAATTGTAGAAATGCCCACGCACAGGATTTCCTTTGTGGGTTTGTAGATTACTCTATGTACTATTCTGCATAATATGTATCCACTTATACCTATTTTCACATTCTACTGTATTCACCTCTTTGTAACAAATATTGTATTAATCATACTCTACAAATAAAAGCATTTTTGAATTGAAAAAAAAAATTGAATTGTCCTCACAGGGCATTTTAGCTTTAAGAGGACCCTTTTTATCATGTCCAAGGCACCTTCTCCACTCTGCGAATGTGGAAACGGAGAGGATACAGCTGAACACTTTCTGTGTGATTGTGATAGATTCTGGAGATCTAGGCAAGAGGCCCTAGGACATTATACAATCGAAAGGGCCTCACTCAGAGACCTAGATTGGAAAAAGATCAAGAAGTTTGTTGAGTTAAGCAACAAATTTAGGGACATAGCGCAGCCGTAGAATCCCCATTTGGGGAAATATAAGCCATTAGGCCTGGGATTTCTCTATGTGGAAGCCCTATGCAGTCAGTCACATTCAGGATATGAGGAAGCTCTATGGTATACGTAGTCCAACTTGGCATACGTTTTGGAAACTACCTATCACTCCATCTATCTATAAATAATTATTGCTCAACAATACAATGCTCAACAACAAATAAATGCTCAACAACAAATAAATAATTTGTTGCTCAATGAGGACAAAACCAACTGGCTTATGTTCAAAGCTCAGGGTCCCACATACCATCCTTCTATTACCTTAGGAGCTGCCGAGGTTGAGCTAGTTAACTCAACTAAATTTCTAGGTGTCGTCATTGACTCTAACCTAAACTTCCACGAACACCTGGCTGCCCTTAGATCCAAACTAAGTTCAGTGTGCTTTGTCCTCCGCAAACTACGTTCCGTGACATCTAAGGACGTAGTGCTGGTGGCCTATCATGGTCTGTTCCTCGCTAGAGCGAAATTTGGCATCCTCTCGTGGGCCAATCCTCACAATATGGCGGCAGTTTTCACTCTCCAGAAGAGAGCAGTCCGTATACTGCTGGGATTGCCTCCTAACTCTTCTTGTAGAGGTCAGTTTAAGTCTGCTGGGCTACTAACGCTGCCCTCAATTGCCGTTCTGGAAGCTCTGCTCTATTACAAAAAACATCGATCTGATTTCCAACTAGTCCAGTTCAACCACACCCATGCAACAAGATATGGAAAGTCCCTCCTGCGAGTGCCATCACACAACCTTCAATTTTTCAAGAAGAGCACTGAATACTTTGTGATCACCACCGTTAACCACTTCATTCTGCATGTTCAGCATATTACCTCGATTTCCTTGGACTCTCCCACCTCCTGCTTTCGCAATGCGATGAGGAAGTTTTTGATGGAGAAGGAGCTATATGAAGTTCGCCACTTTTTTGACATCAGGCACATTTGACATTGATTGTTAACTTTTACTTTGTTTTTCACTTGTTCCTGGCTTTGTTATTATTTTTATAGTGATATAGACTTTATTTTTTTTTGACTTGTTGCTCTATCATGTCCTCCATGATGTACTTTGGCAATAAACGGATATTATTATTATTATTATTAAATGAATGGTTCCATTTGGCTTCAGGTGCCAGAAACACCGACATAGGAACCCGCTATGAAATCTATTGAGACCAGTGAAAACGCTTATCATCTATACACCTCCATTGATTTACACATTCACATTACGGACTAGACTGTTGTGCTCTACAGACGGCTCTAGAGTTGAATCTGAGAGCACAACCAGAACAGGTGCTGGTATATACTATACCTGATTTGGGTATAGATGAGTGCTTCACTCTGGATGCACACACCACTGTCTTCCAGAGTGAACTGTATGCTATTATCAGGTGTATTGACAGCTTAATAGAGAACAACACGAGAAGCAAACAAGTAGTCATACATACAGAAAGCCAGGCTTGCATCAAAGCACTTAAATGAGGCACCCAATTAGACAACAAAGTGTATGTCAATTGGGTGCCAGGTCACGAAGGACACAGAAAATGAGGAGGTAGACCGCCTTGCCAGGCAGGGGTCGTCTAGAAACTATGTCAACAAGTTGTAGCCCAACTTGGCATACGTTTTTCGAACCTATCTATCACTCTATCTATCTATAAATAAAATAATCAAAAAACTAAAATGTAAAATCAATCAATTTTATCAGTCTTACTTTTCTACAGGTTTTCAATAGTATATTAAACAACCCACACGTCAGTACTTTATTTTCGGGGAACTCAGAAGGTAACTTAAGGTTAGCAATATGATTAAGAAATCAAGTAGAATGTTATTCTACCTAAACTCTAGCCTGGGGGTACCTACCACAAGATCTCTATTTAGCGCGTCTTGAGAACGTTGACAATTTTCTTCAAGGTCTCAAATTTGATTCTTAGTTCCTACTTCCACCTCAAATACCTAATATTTTAGACAGGTAACAATACCTCCATCACACAACCCAATGCGCTTCATGGATTCCAAAATTGGCTGGTTTTGCACTAGAATGTTGCAAAGAATATACATATACAAAACAAAGTACCTTAATCAATGGGTGTACATGATTTTCAGTGGGTACGTACGTACACTAGAGTCGGTAGGTACGTACTATGTTGTTGTTTTAATTCTGGGCGATCTAAATGAATATATTTCAAGATCGAAAGAGGGCTCTAAAGCTACACAATATCACCGCTCTCGGAACTTCAATACCTTTGGTATCCCACATTCTCGCTTGTTTTCTCTCTCCACTCTACGGATAGGTATTACGATTTTGTTTTGTACACAGGGACACATATATTTCAAGAACAGGAGAGTTATTTTTTCGTTTTCAGAAGCCAACCCACAACACTGGATCTTGACAGCGCCATCTTCTCAGATGCACACCCTCTTCTTCTGCCTTTCAAAGACGTCGGCCCAGAAAACAGACCTTTTGCGGCGCATCATTACTTTTGTTTCCGTCAAATTAACTAAAAACGATTTGATTCCTTAGGGCCTACACAAAGCTGCAAAACATTAAACCAAACAATAAACTGAAAATAGGATAAGACAAGAGAAGAAACTATCTATGCTATCTAGATAGAAGACAAGACCTTGATAACAAAACAACTGACATTAAAGATGTCTTTTACATTAAAATGACAATAGAAACATTGTGTTTAATTCCATTATTGAATATTAATAAATTCTGGACTATGAAATAATTTCAGATAGCAGCTCATAAACCGGTCAAGAACTTATCTAACATGGGGAAACACTGCATACCATCATGGAGCAAGGTATCATCATATACTCTTCTTCCATGATGTGCTGTTATGAGTTGGAGCACTCAGGTACTCAAGGTTCCCAATCAGCCACTAGAGTGGGTTAGAGTTAACTCCTCTCATGTTCTCATGCCAGAAAACTTTTTTTAACACAGAATGTGTTTTAGCCATGGACTAACTAGCCGAAAATGGAACGCGGGATGGTAACGAAATGTGTGACGGATGATTTTCACGTTCAACCGAGTCGTTGCTAGGGAAATGGTACTTCGTCGTTTTTCATCGCACAAAATTCGTTGACCATTCGTTCGAAAGCTCTCGATTTATCCAACAATATTATGTTAACTACTGCGAAGTGCGTGTCCAACAAACTGAGTTATGAGCATGGTTATATAAATAATTGTTTACACACAGGTGATCATTCTCAATAATCGATATTGTGAACATGATTGCAACCGCTTGTTAATTTCTGATGATTTCATTGAGCTTGTGTTTCGATGATTTGATTCATAGCAGGTGATCTGAGTATTACGAAAACGGTTTGATTTGTGAAGCGGAGGTTAAATAATTTGAATAGGTAATTTCTATACTTTACACTCTAGGAAGCTGTAATTTCGTTTGTAGCCTCTTTAGGACATTTACTTGACGATGCTCAGGGTCCGGATCAGATGTGTGGCTCTTAAAGCTAATTTCTATGCTTTACACTCTAGGAAGCTGTAATTTCGTATGTAGCCTCTTTAGGACAATTACTTGACGATGCTCAGGGTCCGGATCAGATGTGTGGCTCTTAAAGCTAATTTCTATGCTTTACACTCTAGGAAGCTGTAATTTCGTATGTAGCCTCTTTAGGACATTTACTTGACAATGTCCAGGGTCCGGATCAGATGAGTGGCTTTTAAAGCTAATTTCTATACTTTACACTCTAGGAAGCTGTAATTTCGTATGTAGCCTCTTTAGGACATTTACTTGATAAATCGCTCTTGATTTATCACGAATTTATTTCGTAGTTTCATACTATAACTATATAAATTGATGTTATAAATGAATAGTAAACAATGACGCTTGTTTGGTTGTCACTTGGTTGCGCGACAACGCAAACACATTCTGTGTTTCAATAATTTCGTCCGAAGTATGTAAATAGAGGTAACCGGGGGTCCAAGGGGGCTTGCCCCCTGGCGAGGCGCGGAGCGCCGAGTTTAAGTTTTAAATACTCGTAGTTTCGATTTCCGTGAAAATAAGACCACGCCCCCTTTAGCGCATTTGGGAGCACAGAAAATCATTACAAAACGGTTTATTTATGAACCTATTTCTATGTCCCTCTATTCAGAATACTTGTCTATAATTATTAAATAAAGTATATTATACATCATCTAAACATAACCACATTATGTAAATAGGCACCTACCAAGGAGAAATTGATAAAATTAATTAAAACTCTTACACTTTACCAGTTCTACTGTATATAATAAGCACTGATATCCAAGTACGATAGTCCTACCCTCAAACTAAAAATTAAAGAGATCAAATAAATCACTTACCTCAGATTCACTAGTCCATCTTGAAAGTCAACGAAAATTTAATAAACTATAGATAGAGAAGTGAGAATTCCTATGGAAAACGCAAACTTGAATTATATCTAGCAGTATTTTCTTGTTTCTTAATGGGGAACTTTCACTGATGGAATTTCACACATTTGACCTCAGTCAGCTGAAACTAAGTACTGTTTAGTTTGGCCAATGAATGGATAGGAAGATCACGCATGAAGTACCTAGTAGTGCAATGGTGAAGAGAGGTGTCCCCCCTGGCGCATGGGGGCTATGGCGTCATTGTGCAAGTGAATTTGAAGATCTGTTTTACTGATAAGAGACCCATCAAAGAGCACCTTCTTCGAAAGCTCTTGTTCATATCTTTCTATTGAGTGAATTAAAAATAACCATGAAAGTTCCCCATTCGCTGAACTTGTTCAAAATTTGAAGATCAAATCAATCAAATCAAATCTTTATTTACGGAATAATCCATTTTTGTCACAACTGTATAGATAAATAAAATAGTGAACAGAAGAAAGTAAAGGTGTCTAAACATATATAAGTAAATCATGTATGTGTAGTGGATTTAAATATGTTTTACTTGGCGTCGGTAGACCAAGTGGGACATTTATATTCTGATTATGCGGGTTAGTCCCTGGGTTATTCCCGTAAGGAATGTGAGCGGATCCGCCAAGGTCAACTGGCTTGGCGGACTGAACTGGGAGGTAGTTCGTGTCGCAACCGCGTGGAGCACTGGGCTCGTATAGTGGGTGCTGGGTTCGATCAGTTTGGTACTGAGCCGTTTTGTAATATTCCGGCCTAAGATTTATATCTGTAGGGGGAATATGTTGAGCTTGGTTGAGGTACTGAAAAGTATCCTTCGCTTTTTGCACATTTGGAGTGTATTTGACACTCGGATCGGCCGAGTAGGCCTGCGTCGAATATCGTGGGTACTCGGACAGCTTGGTCGAATCGTAATGATCGGCTTCAGAGCGAGTCTGAAAGGTATCCTCGATCTTTTGTATAGGCGAGGCTTGATCGAACGTTTCTTTAACGAATACGTCGGGTGAGAAGGCGGTCCGGGCGTGAGGATCGCGCCTTGCGCCTTCGCTGGGTTCAGCGGATTCGCCGGGGAGCCTGTAGGGAGCGCTACGGGGGCTACGCGGCCCGGCTTCGCCGTCGTCTGCCTCCCCTTGCATGAGGAAATAAGACGGCCGACGTTCCATCGAAATAACCGAGTTTTTAGCTCGTTTCGATGCCTCTATGTGTGAAAAATAGAGGGTTTGGGAGGTGGACTCGCTTGACAGAGCGTCTTTCCAATGCTCGTATGTCAGGGTCCTACCTCGTAGTCTTGAAAAAGACTTCCTTGGACGGTAAATTAGAGCGGATGAGCAGAGTAATTTACCGGCGTGCCCACAGCGGTCGGTTACGAGCTTAATGCTACGAAACCCGGGCGACACGGCTCGGAACGTCCCTCGGGCGTACAATCTAAAGAGAATATCGATAGATGTACCGGGTGGCGTCCTGACAGATGAACTACGTTGGGCAATGAGCAGGATGAATAATCACTGGACTCGTAGATGCCAATGCGAGATCTGTGTGGAGAGAAGGTATGCCTTGTAGAAAGCAGTAGGAAGCCGTTCTTGAGATGAACTCGGGATGCAGAAGGTTCGTCAGCGTAGAGCGTGTAGAATTCTTCGTACTTCCAAGTGTAGTCGTCGAGAGCGGAGAGTGGAATGAATTTCGGAGGCTCCGAGCGGGGTATTTATAGGGGGGTGGCCGCCTCCGCGGGGGTGGCCACTTTATGGTTAGTATGCAAATTAGTTTCTCAAATTTCTCAGCTCATCTGGGCTGTCTCCTGGTTGGTCCGCTTAATTTCATTAATTCGACTGTGTAATCTCATTGGCTCGCACATTGTTTTCTCAGTATCTGCGAGTATGATAGCTGAGCTGGTCCTCCGGGGTGCTTACGAGCGTCCGTCGCGGAGCCGACGACCTTGAGTTTAGCCGGGGATCTCGGGTGCTTTCTCTGCGTCAGTTGTTCAGACGGGGTCCCCGGGGAGGCTGCTGGACCAGAGGTGGTTGCTTGCCGCCTCTTGGTTGGTTCGCCTATTGTCTCTCGTGTAATCAGTGTTTCTGATTGGCGAGTAGGCTTGTTTGAATTGTCCTTGCTAGTTTTAGAGGACGTTTGATTTTCTGTTTGAGTTTTCTCGTTCAAGGCGACTTGGTTCGAGATACTTGTCGCATCTCTCTCGCCCAGTAAGTGTCTAGGGAGGTCGCCTTGTATGTTATTATTTAATATTTCACTTTTGAGAGAGAAATTCGTATTTTCTCTCTGGTGAAATATTTTGTTTGACGGAGTTATAACTCGACGTCTTGTAAATATTTTTGTGTTGTGTCTACCTCTTTTTGGTAGCCCTGAAAAGGGCTGTTGACAAGAGGGGGTGGTTTTCACCACAGGGGCCCCCCCAAGACGTCGTGTTATTAACGAGCTGGGGTGTTTCGAGCGCAGTCACCCACCTCTCGTCGAATTTGGTAGAGGGGACGTGCCTTCTGGCAGATTTTCGGGGAGTCTCCTCCTTATTTTCTGCCTGATTTTTGTTTAGTGACACAGCTTCGTCTGTTTTTAGAGTGTAAGCTGGTTTTATTTGCTGTTTGGGAACTTTTTTTGTATGTTCGCCAATTTGCACTGTAACCGAAAACTTATCTCTTTTAACCACTTTGAATGGTCCCGTGTAAGGACATTGCAGAGAGGTGAGCTGTGTGGGCACTCTGATATAGACATGTGTACATGTATCCAAATTTTTGGGCATGTTTACGGCATATTTCGTATTATTATGTTTAATATGCGTAGGCCGGAAGAAGAGAGGCTCCGAAAGGTTTGTAGACGTTACGAAAATATCTCCTGGGAGTGGTACGTCAATTCCGTAAACTTTTTGGAACGGTGTAGTTTCCGTTGCTGGGTCTACTGCCGTACGCATGGCGAGTAGTACTTTTGGTAGGGCGTCGAGCCAATTTTCGTTTTGTGCTTTGAGAGCCTCTTTCAAAAATCTATTTCTGCGTTCTACCATTTCGTTTGTTGATGGTTTGTATGGTAACGTGTGAGTATGTTTTACTCCGAGACGTTCCATAATGGAATTGAATAGATCTGATTCGAATTGTGTGCCTTGATCACTTGTGATGTATTTAGGTACGCCCTTTGAAGCTACCCAAATATTGATAAAGGCGTTTGTTATCGTGGTTGTTTCGATGTTGTTAAGAGGGACTGCCTCTAGCCAACCCGTTGCTCTATCAACCATCATTAAAATGTAACGTTTCCCTCCTTTAGCTAAAGGTAAGGGTCCGGTAATATCAACGTGTACGTGTGAAAATTTGTTAGCCGTTTCAAATTCGGAGTAAGGGAGCTTCACGGAGCGCGTGATTTTTGCTCGTTGGCAAGTTTCGCACGCTCGGACCCAGTTGGAGACATCTGCACGGAGTCCGTGCCAAAAATATCTTTGTTTAACTTTATACACTGTAGAGTGTATACCTGGGTGTCCCAAATTGTGAATTTGGCTGATTATTTCTTGCCTTATTTCGTTTGGAATATAAGGTCTAGGGTGTCCTAGGTCTAGGTTACACCAAATTTCTCCTTGAGGGAATTCAACTCGTGTGAGTTTCAATTTGTCCTCTGCGTTAGGAGGAGAACGAATTTGTGAATTTGAAATGTGCAGTAGAAGATTGCACTCTATTGCAGCCGTAATTTGCGAAATTTCGGCTATGGGTGGACCCTCGTCCGTCTGGGTTGAAATCGATTTTGTTTGAATTTCAACCGGATCGAAGGGTCTGGAGAGTGCGTCGGCGACGACGTTGCTCTCTCCGGGAATATGACGAATGTCACTCGTCATTTGAGAGATGTATGTTAGCCATCTTAATCTCATTTTAGAAAAATGTGCATTTTTCTTAAGCATCGTGCCTAGCAGAGGCTCGTGATCAGAACAAATATGAAAAGATCTGCCGTCCAAGTCATTGTGCCAGTGAATGCAAGCTTGGTAAACGGCGAACATTTCTTTGTCGAATGATGCTTTGTTCTTCCATTGTTCTGGAATTTCTTTACTGAAAAATCCCAATGGTTGGTAAGATTTCGAGCCATGTTTGTCTGTAATTTCCTGCTCTAGTGCCGCTCCGATGTGTGTGTCGGATGCGTCGCAGACTAATCTCCACTCTGCTGTAGGGTGTGGGTGAGCAATGTTATGCAATGTTGCTTTGATCATTGCTTGTTTTAAGCTGTTGAAAGCTTTTTCTCTCTCTGATGTCCATTCGATAGGTGTTCTGTCATTTTTTTTGTTTGACTGAATGGAGTCATACAGAGGTTGTGCCGTGTGAGCGAATTTGCTTGAGCATGCTCGGTAGAAACCACACATACCTAGGAATCTGCGTAGACTTCGTACGTCTATTGGCCTAGGAAATTGTTCTATGGTTTCTATTTTATCTCGTTTAGGAATTATCCCTTCTTTCGAGATAGTGAAACCTAGGAAATCGACGGTAGGTTTTGAAAAAATGCATTTATCAAAACCTACTCGAAGTCCGTGTTCCCCTAGCTTGTCAAAAATTTGTTTGAGGTGGTTCATGTGTTCTTCATAATTTTTAGAAGCCACCAGGATGTCATCTAGGTATACAAATGCGAAATCAAATTTTCGCATGATGCTGTCCATGTATCTTTGCCATGTTTGAGCCGCTCCGGCCAAACCCATGCTCATTTTCTTAAACTCATAAAGACCGAAAGGTGTAATAATTGCAGTTTTATGAGCGTCATCTGGGTGCATCGGAATATGATAATATGCCGATTTTAAATCTATTGTCGAATAGATTCGTGTATCATGTAAATTCGCTTGGAAAGAGCGAATGTGAGGAGGAGGGTAGGCGTCTTTCTTCGTTTTCGCGTTCAGGAAACGGTAGTCGCCGGTGATTCTCCATGACCCGTCTTTTTTTGGCACACAGTGTAACGGGGATGCCCATTCGGAATCTGATGGTGCAATTATGCCTTCTGAAAGCATTTTGTCAAAAGTATTTTTGACTTGAGCCCGTTTTTCGCCCGCCATGGGTCTTGCTCGGAAGTGTACTGGTGTTCCCTCCGTGGTTATGCGGTGGTAAACCCCGTTGTTTTTCCACTTTCCTTGAAGTTCGCTCATTTTTTCATTGTATTTGTCAATGATAGAGCGAATGTTTTCGTCCTCCGTGATTTGCACGTCCTCTGGTCGAGGGTTATTGTCACGATGAGGGATAGTAGCTGCTATTTGTTCGTCAGTGAATTTTTTGTTCATGACTGCAGCTATTTTTTGATCGGCATAGCTCTTTATTTTATCTTTATAAATGTACTTATGTTTGACCCGTATTCCGATATCCCAAGACTCGAGGAATGGTATACCTAGGATCGCTAGATCAACTTTCGTGATCATAAAATCGGTGGTCATGTCTCCGAGGCCGATGTTAATTGTCGTGTCAGCTCGCCCTAGTGTGTCTATAGGGGCTCCGTTAGCTGCTGTGAGCTTAACGTTGGACTTACGAATTTTTAAGCCCAATTTTTTTGTGACATTGTGGGGCAGAATGTTCACTTCTGCTCCCGTGTCGATGAGAAATTCAGTGCCATTTAGTTTGCACTTGAAAAAAAGCCTTTTATACTCAGTAGACTGCCGGTGTATAGGCTCAGATACACTGGCAGTTATTCGTTTTCCGAACTCTCTACGTCGGAGGTTGGAACGGTACTTTCTTGTACCGATCTCTGAGTATTTTCGTTTGAAACCCAGGTTTTAGGCTGGCTTATAGCCGCTGCCTTTTTGCTAGTTTTGGAAGTAGTGTTTGTCTTCCAAGTGCAGTGTTCTGGGTCTGCACATTTGCGAGTTTCGTTACCGAAACGTGCGTGGTTTCGACAGACATAGGCCGTCGGTTTGTGAGGTCTACTCTCTACTGGTTGTGGTTTGAACTCAGCTTGTTTTGAGAGGGCCTTTTTGAAACCAGTATTCATGGGTTTCGGAGTAGATTCTACTCCTCGTATGTTCAGAGAGGTATTCTCTGTTTTGTACGCGTGTAGCGTATCAGCTAGGTCGAGCCGGGCGGTCGTGGTAGGCTGAGCTGCGACCATACCTCGTGCTTCGATGGGTAGAGTCTCGATCCACTTTTGAGTGATCAGAGCTTCTGAAAAGTACCCAACAGCTTTAGAGTACATTTCGTGGTACTTGGTGCTGGGTTTTTTGGCGAGAGATGCGGGGTCCTCGAGTGCGAGGAGCCTGTCCTGTAAGGACAACCCATATTCTCGCTGTAGGCGCTGTTTGGCCTCTTCGTAGGGTGCGTGGGGTGCCGTGAGGTAAGCTGAGTCGATAGCATCCCTCATTTCTTCTGGTACCCACTTGTATATAGCTGAGAAGCATTCGTTCTGCGTTCTCAGGTGTTTTCGCACGCAGTATTGATCGAACTCGGCGAGTGCACGATCGATATTCTTCTTTTGGAAGATTGGTTTTTGATAATCTCCCATCTCCTCTAAAAGTGCTCGAAAGCCACTTTGTGTAGAGGGATGTTGCGTGAGATGTGGGGGGTAGAGGCCCAGCGGGGGTCGCACGCCCGCAGTGGTTCCCTGAAATCCACTAGCTTCATAAGAGGGAACGAAATACTCCGTGTTAAGCCTGTTCAAAGGCGGGGTCACCATTTGTAGTGGATTTAAATATGTTTTACTTGGCGTCGGTAGACCAAGTGGGACATTTATATTCTGATTATGCGGGTTAGTCCCTGGGTTATTCCCGTAAGGAATGTGAGCGGATCCGCCAAGGTCAACTGGCTTGGCGGACTGAACTGTGAGGTAGTTCGTGTCGCAACCGCGTGGAGCACTGGGCTCGCATAGTGGGTGCTGGGTTCGATCAGTTTGGTACTGAGCCGTTTTGTAATATTCCGGCCTAGGATTTATATCTGTAGGGGGAATATGTTGAGCTTGGTTGAGGTACTGAAAAGTATCCTTCGCTTTTTGCACATTTGGAGTGTATTTGACACTCGGATCGGCCGAGTAGGCCTGCGTCGAATATCGTGGGTACTCGGACAGCTTGGTCGAATCGTAATGATCGGCTTCAGAGCGAGTCTGAAAGGTATCCTCGATCTTTTGTATAGGCGAGGCTTGATCGAACGTTTCTTTAACGAATACGTCGGGTGAGAAGGCGGTCCGGGCGTGAGGATCGCGCCTTGCGCCTTCGCTGGGTTCAGCGGATTCGCCGGGGAGCCTGTAGGGAGCGCTACGGGGGCTACGCGGCCCGGCTTCGCCGTCGTCTGCCTCCCCTTGCATGAGGAAATAAGACGGCCGCCTTTCCATCGAAATAACCGAGTTTTTAGCTCGTTTCGATGCCTCTATGTGTGAAAAATAGAGGGTTTAGGAGGTGGACTCGCTTGACAGAGCGTCTTTCCAATGCTCGTATGTCAGGGTCCTACCTCGTAGTCTTGAAAAAGACTTCCTTGGACGGTAAATTAGAGCGGATGAGCAGAGTAATTTACCGGCGTGCCCACAGCGGTCGGTTACGAGCTTAATGCTACGAAACCCGGGCGACACGGCTCGGAACGTCCCTCGGGCGTACAATCTAAAGAGAATATAGATAGATGTACCGGGTGGCGTCCTGACAGATGAACTACGTTGGGCAATGAGCAGGATGAATAATCACTGGACTCGTAGATGCCAATGCGAGATCTGTGTGGAGAGAAGGTATGCCTTGTAGAAAGCAGTAGGAAGCCGTTCTTGAGATGAACTCGGGATGCAGAAGGTTCGTCAGCGTAGAGCGTGTAGAATTCTTCGTACTTCCAAGTGTAGTCGTCGAGAGCGGAGAGTGGAATGAATTTCGGAGGCTCCGAGCGGGGTATTTATAGGGGGGTGGCCGCCTCCGCGGGGGTGGCCACTTTCTGGTGACACTAACATTCATTTATTATTATGAATTATAATTTTCAATAATGAACCATTGTTATCGCCCAAGAAAAAACTTTTTAACCCCCTCAAAATTTGTAGGTTTACCTACGTTTCAAGACCCGAAGATTCCGAAAATTGAATAAAAAAATAAAATAAAAAATCAGTCCGTCTGCGGCTTTAATCCCAAACTACCGAACCACAATTCATGAAATTCACCTTAAAATTCGTGCATCACTCGAGGATAATGCTTAAAACTTTTGGCCACAATCGCTCAATTCCAAGAGGTGCTATTTAAGGACTGAAATTTTCAAAAATCCGTAACTCGGAAACTTCCGATGGGAGGGTAAAATTTTTATAGTACTTAATCTGAATAGATTTCACTCCCCTGAGTAGAATAAGCCCTCGTTAGCTCCCTGTAAGGACAAGATGGATGAGCAGGTCAACTGGTTTTTTATATTAAATAAGCATCAGAAATTACCTTGACAACAGGATCCATCTCGTATCGAAATCGAGGTATAACAACAATTACCAAATGCTTTCTGAAAGTTCTATAAGTAGTAAGGTAAGTATGGGTACCTGGGCCCATGGGGTATTTGGGCCATACCCTCCCCAGTTGTCTCTAAATGGAAAGAGAAATTTTTGGCTGATGCGTTGACATCACTGGCCAGACGGAGCTTCCAGAACAACAGGTCATTTTTGATTTAGCCATCTTGTCTGTTTGTGAGGATGTCTCAAAGTTTTGCAACTTAAAGCTGCGAAACAACACTCCAACAACATCAGGTCTGCACAGCCTTGTAAATACATTTTTTGAATTATTGAAGATGTGAGTGTTTGAATTATCTAAGGAGACACTGTTGTTTGTGTGCAGATGAGTATTTTTGCTAAACCACTTGTTGCATGAATTTTGGAGGGGGGGTCCCGGATACCCAATGTTTTTGTCACGTTTGGGGGAACTGGGCCATACCCTTTGGGTAACTGGACCCACCCCAGGGCCCAGTTACGCAAAGGATAGTGTTCCAAGCACCAGTAACCTGAGCAAAACCCAGAAGACATCTAAGGAGTTGAAGATCAAGATTCCTGCTGGTACCTCTAGAAGGAACACTTTACTGGATGATGAAAATTACAGTTTTACCAGATCCGACTCTGATACTAATGTTGTAGGGTCCATCACTGTCATTCCTGGAGATTTTGTTGCTGTTGAATATGACGGCAATACATATCCAGGACAGGTATTGGAGGTAGAAAATGATAGAGTTCGGGTGAAACACATGAAATGTGCTGGGCTGAAAAGCTGGAAGTGGCCAGAAGTTGAGGATATCTTGTTGTATAATGACTACGAGATACTGAAGATAATAAAACCCCCGGTTCCTACAAATAAAAGAGGAATGTTTAGTGTCTCTGACGTAGGTACATGGTTTATTATTTGACTAATACATTCAAAAACCAAATGATGCTACTTAGTCAAGTACCTACCTATGTAGCTAGGTACCAACTATATTAAACTAGCTATGATTGGATTTTCTCCAAACAACGTGCCTACTTTTAGCACTAATTTTTTTAAACTATAAACTTATCAAATATTTACCTATTAACATGGTACATTTGTTCCTTCTTACTTAGGTACCTCATATGTACTTGTTCATTTGACAGGGTAATGTTGAGGGAATTTCGTTTCAACTCCTTTTCATATAAACTAAGAACAGTTTTTTCTAGTTTTTGCATTCAGTCCTCCTTTTTATACGATTGTTTTTAGTCAACTTGAAACATATTGTGATTTTTCTAATGGCACATCCATTAAATATTATTAATTTTTTTCTTAAAAAATACATATTTCATGGTTTTTGGAATTTTTTCATTAATTTTGAAGATATTTGATTTACATACAAAGTTTAATGCACTTTATTTCATACTTTTTTTCTTCTGAATCCCTCATGGCTGTATGCCAGGATTGGTTACATCTCTTGTTTCCCTGCTTTAATTTCAAGGAAAAAATTTAAAAAAATAAAAATAAAAAACCTTGATAGTTGATGAATGGGCCCAGATGCCTAAACAGTTTGAATTAAGATTCATAAGGAAAATGAAGGGGGATGGCCCAGATACCTCAAGAGCCTCGGGTAACTGGGCCCACTGAACTTAGAAAAAAAAAAGTTTTTATAAATAATATTTATCACATTAAAAAAAGTTTTGATGTAGAAACCCATTCTATATAAGCCCCATTAACAAACCAAAATGCTATTTTGAATTTTCATTCAAGTAAAAAAATTCTACGGGTAGATAAACATTAATTCTTTTTTGAATGTTGTAAATCCCGGTCCCAGTTACCCATACTTACCTTATCGAATTTTCCGTAGGTACTGAACCTGACTCAATTAGGTGTCTACTTGTGTTATGCATTCACTTCATGAGTGGGGGGGGGTGAAATAGTGGTATTCTACTGAATGTATCATTCTAATAGTAGGTGGACAATTAGATTCTCAGTATTTGAATAAATTGATCAGGGAAAAGCAGCGGATCCTGTCTCAGGTTTGTTATCTGTAATGGAAAGTAATGAACCTTTGTGTCAAGGATTTGCAGTCTTTTATTGTTTTATGCAATTGGTGACATTTTGTTTGATATAAATAAAATGAAAAATTCCTGAGCGCAGGTATTTAACATGCAGATATGGATGGGTAGAATTAGGAAACATGAAATAGATAAATAAATAAAAACACAAAGGTATATACTTAATGTAGGTACACATTTATTGTTAGTTGCAAATAGCTTGATAAGCAGTTCTCAGCAAGCTCAATCAAAATCATGAATAAAATCTATTCAGTTCAAGGGTCATTGCAGTCCACTGATAGATATTTATTCACAATTGAATAAGCCAGCACCCAGGACTTGCCAATGTGGAGGCGACTGCTATCAAGTCCCAAAAATACGGATCCCAGCTCTCAATTGGGTATCCTCAACAGAACATAAGACATAAGAAATTTATCATGAGCACTATCAATTTTTGTTTTGGTGGAATGTGCACATGCAATCTACCAAATCCTGTGACTTACTAATGAATACTGGGAACGAGTGAGTTTAGTTTTAGTTCAAGTAGATTTCAAAAGATTAAAAACACTCACGAGCAAAACACAAGCAAAAGTCGGGATCACTTATGTAGTCTGGAGATCAAGTGAGTGCTGAGGTCAGTCAAAAACAATGGTAGTGACTTGCTTCCGTATATAATTATAGAGTATAATCCTTTGGGTATATAATTATAGAAGTATAGGTTGTGGCAACTCGAAATAGCACACGCCGAGGATTCTGGACGGGCCTTATGACGTACGCAAGCCAACTAAAACTACGATCATACTTGTAGTGGATTTAGATAGGTTTTACTTGGCGTAGGTAGGCCAAGTCGGACATTTATATCCCGGTTATGCGGGTTGGTCTCCGGGTCGATCCCGCGAGGAATGCGGGCGGATCCGCCAAGGTCAACTGGTTTGGCGGACTGAAAGGGGAGATAGTTCGTGTCGCAGCCGCGTGGAGCGCTGGGCTCGCGTAGCAAGTGCTGGGTTCGATCAGTTTGGTACTGAGCCGTTTTGTAATATTCCGGCCTTAGATTCATATCTGAAAGGGGAATATGTTGAGCTTGGTTGAGGTACTGAAAAGTATCCTTTGCTTTTTGTACATTTGGAGTGTATTTGACACTCGGATCGGCCGGGTAAGCCTGTGTCGAATATCGTGGGTATTCGGACAGCTTGGTCGAATCGTAATGCTCGGCTTCAGAGCGAGTCTGAAAGGTTTCCTCGATCTTTTGTATAGGCGAGGCTTGTTCGAACGTTTCTCGAACGAATACGTCGGGCGAGAAGGCGATCCGGACGTGAGGGTCGCGCCTTGCGCTGTCGCTGGGTTCAGCGGATTCGCCGTGTGGCCGGTAGGGCGCACTACGTGGGCTACTCGGCCCGGCTTCGCCGTCGTCCACCTCCCCTTGCAAGGGGAAGTAGGAAGGCCGACGTTCCATCGAAATGATCGAGTTTTAGCTCGTTTCGATGCCTCTATGTGTGAAAAATAGAGGGTTTTGGAGGTGGACTCGCTTGACAGAGCGTCTTTCCAATGCTCGGATGTCAGGGTCCTACCTCGTAGCCTTAAAAAAGGCTTCCTTAGACGGTAAATTAGAGCGGAGGAGCTGAGTAATTTACCGGCGTGCCCACAGCGGTCTGTTACGAGCTTAATGCTACGAAACCCGAGCGACACGGCTCGGAACGTCCCTCGGGCGTACGAGCTAAAGAGAATATCGATAGCTGTACCGGGTGGCGTCCTGACAGATGAACTACGTTGGGCAATGAGCAGGATGAATAATCACTGGACTCGTAGATGCCAATGCGAGATCTGCGTGGAGAGAAGGACTGGCTTGTAGAAAGCAGTAGGAAACCGTTCTTGAGATGACTTCGTAAGGCAGAAGGTTCGTCAGCGTAGAGCGTGTAGAATTCTTCGTACTTCAGAGTGTGTCGTCGTCGAGAGCGGAGAGTGGAATGAAATTCGGAGGGCTCCCAGCGGGGTATTTATAGGGAGGTGGCCGCCTCCTGCCGCCTCCTGGTTGGTCCGCTTAATTTCATAAATTCGACTGTGCAATCTCATTGGTTCGCACAGTGTTTTCTCAGTATCTGTGCATACGATAGCTGAGTTGGTCTTTCGAGGTGGTTTCCCTGCGTCCGTCGCTGTGACGGGGTCCCCGGGGGTGGCCGAACGACCCCGAGTTTTCCCGTTTGAGGTCCCTCATTCAAGGCGACCCGTTTCGAGATGTTTGTCGCATCTCTCTCGCCCAGTAAATGTTTGGGGAGGTCGCCTTGCGTGTTATTCTTTAATATTTCACTTTTGAGAGAGAATTTAGTATTTTCTCTCTGGTGAAATATTTTGTTTGACGGAGTTATAATTCGACGTCTTGTAAATATTTTTGTGTTGTATCTACCTCTTTTTGGTAGCCCTGAAAAGGGCTGTTGACAAGAGGGGGTGGATTTCACCACAGGGGCCCTCCCAAGACGTCGTGTTAATAACGACGACGCCGGTTGGGGTGATTCGAGCGCCGTTACCCACCTCTCGTCGAATTTGGTAGAGGGGACGTGCCTTCTGGCAGATTTTCGGGGAGTTTCCTCCTTACTTTCTGTCTGATTTTGTGACACAGATTGTCCTTGTGATACAGCTTCTTCCGAGTGTAGAGTATAAGCTGGTTTGATTTGCTGTTTGGTAACCTTTTTAGTATGTTCGCCAATTTGCACTGTAACCGAAAACTTATCTCTTTTAACCACTTTGAATGGTCCCGTGTAAGGACATTGCAGAGAGGTGAGCTGTGTGGGCACTCTGATATAGACATGAGTACATGTATCCAAATTTTTGGGCATGTTTACGGCATATTTCGTATTATTATGTTTAATATGCGTAGGCCGGAAGAAAAGAGGTTCCGAAAGGTTCGTAGAAGTTACGAAAATGTCTCCTGGGAGTGGTACGTCAATTCCGTAAACTTTTTGGAAAGGCGTAGTTTCGGTCGCCGGGTCTACTGCCGTACGCATGGCGAGTAGAACTTTGGGAAGTGCGTCGAGCCAATTTTCGTTTTGAGCTTTGAGAGCCTCTTTCAAAGATCTATTTCTGCGTTCTACCATTCCGTTTGTTGATGGTTTGTATGGTAACGTGTGAGTATGTTTTACTCCGAGACGTTCCATAATGGAATTGAACAGATCTGATTCAAATTGAGTGCCCTGATCACTTGTGATGTATTTAGGTACGCCCTTTGAAGCTACCCAAATATTGATAAAGGCATTTGTGATTGTGGTTGTTTCGATGTTGTTAAGAGGGACTGCCTCTAGCCAACCCGTTGCTCTATCAACCATCATCAAAATGTAACGTTTCCCTCCTTTAGCTAAAGGTAAGGGTCCGGTAATATCAACGTGTACGTGTGAAAATTTGTTTGCCGTTTCAAATTCGGAGTAAGGGAGCTTCACGGAGCGCGTGATTTTTGCTCGTTGGCAAGTTTCGCACGCTCGGACCCAGTTTGAGACATCTGCACGGAGTCCGTGCCAAAAATATCGTTGTTTAACTTTATACACTGTAGAGTGTATACCTGGGTGTCCCAAATTGTGAATTTGGCTTATTATTTCTTCCCTTATTTCGTTTGGAATATAAGGTCTAGGGTGTCCTAGGTCTAGGTTACACCAAATTTCTCCTTGAGAGAATTCAACTCGTGTGAGTTTCAATTTGTCCTCTGCGGTAGGGGGAGAACGAATTTGTGAATTTGAAATGTGCAGTAGAAGATTGCATTCTATTGCAGCCGTAATTTTCGAAATTTCGGCTATGGGTGGACCCTCGTCCGTCTGGGTTGAAATCGATTTCGTTTGAATTTCAACCGGATCGAAGGGTCTGGAGAGTGCGTCGGCGACGACGTTGCTCTCTCCGGAAATATGACGAATGTCACTCGTCATTTGAGAGATGTACATTAGCCATCTTAGTCTCATTTTAGAAAAATGTGCATTCTTCTTAAGCATCGTGCCTAGCAGAGGCTTGTGATCTGAACAAATATGGAAAGATCTGCCGTCCAAGTCGTTGTGCCAGTGAATGCACGCTTGGTAAACGGCGAACATTTCCTTGTCGAACGATGCTTTGTTCTTCCATTGTTCTGGAATTTCTTTACTGAAAAATCCCAATGGTTGGTACGATTTCGAGCCATGTTTGTCTGTAATTTCTTGTTCTAGTGCCGCTCCGATGTGTGTGTTGGACGCGTCACAGACTAATCTCCACTCCGCCGTAGGGTGTGGGTGAGCAATGTTATGCAATGTTGCTTTGATCATTGCTTGCTTTAAGCTGTTGAAAGCTTTTTCTCTCTCTGATGTCCATTCGATAGGTGTTCTGTCATTTTTTTTGTTTGACTGAATGGAGTCATACAGAGGTTGTGCCGTGTGAGCGAATTTGCTTGAGCATGCTCGGTAGAAACCACACATACCTAGGAATCTGCGTAGACTTCGTACGTCTATTGGCCTAGGAAATCGTTCTATGGCTTCTATTTTATCTCGTTTAGGAATTATCCCTTCTTTCGAGATAGTGAAACCTAGGAAATCGACGGTAGGTTTTGAAAAAATGCATTTATCAAAACCTACTCGAAGTCCGTGTTCCCCTAGTTTGTCAAAAATTTGTCTGAGGTGGTTCATGTGTTCGTTATAATTTTTAGAAGCCACCAGGATGTCATCTAGGTATACAAATGCGAAATCAAAGTTTCGCATGATGCTGTCCATGTATCTTTGCCATGTTTGAGCCGCTCCGGCCAAACCCATGCTCATTTTCTTAAACTCATAAAGACCGAAAGGTGTAATAATCGCAGTTTTATGAGCGTCATCTGGGTGCATCGGAATATGATAATACGCTGATTTTAAATCTATTGTCGAATAGATTTGCGTATCATGTAAATTCGCTTGGAAAGAGCGAATGTGAGGAGGAGGGTAGGCGTCTTTCTTCGTTTTCGCGTTGAGGAAACGGTAGTCGCCGGTGATTCTCCATGACCCGTCTTTTTTTGGCACACAGTGTAACGGGGATGCCCATTCGGAATCCGATGGTGCAATTATGCCTTCTGAAAGCATTTCGTCAAAAGTACTTTTGACTTGAGCCCGTTTTTCTCCTGCCATGGGTCTTGCTCGGAAGTGTACTGGTGTTCCTTCCGTGGTTATACGGTGGTAAACCCCGTTGTTTTTCCATTTACCATGAATTTTGCTCATTTTCTCATTGTATTTGTTAATGATAGAGCGAATGTTTTCGTCCTCCGTGATTTGCACGTCCTCTGGTTGAGGGGTATTGTCACGATGAGGGATATTAGCTGCTATTTGTTCGTCAGTGAACTTTTTGTTCATGACTGCAGCTATTTTTTGATCGGCATAGCACTTTATTTTATCTTTATAAATGTACTTGTGTTTGACCCGTATTCCGATATCCCAAGACTCGAGGAATGGAATACCTAGGATCGCTAGATCAACTTTTGTGATCATAAACTCGGTGGTCATGTCCCCGAGGCCGATGTTAATTGTTGTGTCAGCTCGCCCTAGTGTGTCTATAGGGGCTCCGTTGGCTGCTGTGAGCTTAACGTTGGACTTAAGAATTTTCAAGCCCAATTTTTTTGTGACATTGTGGGGCAGAATGTTCACTTCTGCTCCCGTGTCAATGAGAAATTCAGTGCCATTTAGTTTGCACTTGAAAAAGAGCCTTTTATACTCAGTAGACTGCCGGCGTATAGGCTCAGATACACTGGCAGTTATTCGTTTTCCGAACTCTCTGTGTCGGAGGTTGGAACGGTACTTTCTTGTACCGATCGCTGAGTATTTTCGGTAGAAACCCGGGTTTTAGGCTGGCTTATAGTCGCAGCCTTTCTGCTAGTTTTGGAAGCAGTGTTCGACTTCCAAGTGCAGTGTTCTGGGTCTGCACATTTGCGAGTTTCGTTACCGAAACGTGCGTGGTTTCGACAGACATAGGCCGTCGGTTTGTGAGGCTTACTCTCCACTGGCTGGGGTTTGAACTCAGCTTGTTTCGAGAGGGCCTTTTTGAAACCAGTATTTATGGGTTTCGGAGTAGATTCTACTCCTCGTATGTTCAGAGAAGTATTCTCCGTTCTGTACGCGTGTAGCGTATCAGCTAGGTCGAGCCGGGAGGTCGTGGTAGGCTGAGCTGCGACCATACCTCGTGCTTCGATGGGAAGAGTCTCGATCCACTTTTGAGTGATTAGAGCTTCCGAAAAGTACCCAACAGCTTTCGCGTACATCTCGTGGTACTTGGTGCTGGGTTTTTTGGCGAGAGATGCGGGGTCCTCGAGTGCGAGGAGCCTGTCCTGTAAGGACAACCCATATTCTCGTTGGAGGCGCTGTTTGGCCTCTTCGTAGGGTGCGTGGGGTGCCGTGAGGTAAGCTGAGTCGATAGCTTCCCTCATTTCTTCTGGTACCCACTTGTATATAGCTGAGAAGCATTCGTTTTGCGTTCTCAGGTGTTTTCGCACGCAGTATTGATCGAACTCGGCGAGTGCACGATCGATATTCTTCTTTTGGAAGATTGGTTTTTGATAATCTCCCATCTCCTCTAAAAGTGCTTGAAAACCACCTTGTGTAGAGGGATGTTGCGTGAGATGTGGGGCGTAGAGGCCCGGCGGGGGTCGCACGCCCGCAGTGGTTCCCTGAAATCCACTAGCTTCATAAGAGGGAACGAAATGCTCCGTGTTGAGCCTAAATCACGTCGGGGTCACCATTTGTAGTGGATTTAGATAGGTTTTACTTGGCGTAGGTAGGCCAAGTCGGACATTTATATCCCGGTTATGCGGGTTGGTCTCCGGGTCATCCCCGCGAGGAATGCGGGCGGATCCGCCAAGGTCAACTGGTTTGGCGGACTGAAAGGGGAGATAGTTCGTGTCGCAGCCGCGTGGAGCGCTGGGCTCGCGTAGCAAGTGCTGGGTTCGATCAGTTTGGTACTGAGCCGTTTTGTAATATTCCGGCCTTAGATTTATATCTGAAAGGGGAATATGTTGAGCTTGGTTGAGGTACTGAAAAGTATCCTTCGCTTTTTGTACATTTGGAGTGTATTTGACACTCGGATCGGCCGGGTAAGCCTGCGTCGAATATCGTGGGTATTCGGACAGCTTGGTCGAATCGTAATGATCGGCTTCAGAGCGAGTCTGAAAGGTTTCCTCGATCTTTTGTATAGGCGAGGCTTGTTCGAACGTTTCTCGAACGAATACGTCGGGCGAGAAGGCGATCCGGACGTGAGGGTCGCGCCTTGCGCTGTCGCTGGGTTCAGCGGATTCGCCGTGTGGCCGGTAGGGCGCACTACGTGGGCTACTCGGCCCGGCTTCGCCGTCGTCCACCTCCCCTTGCAAGGGGAAGTAGGAAGGCCGACGTTCCATCGAAATGATCGAGTTTTAGCTCGTTTCGATGCCTCTATGTGTGAAAAATAGAGGGTTTTGGAGGTGGACTCGCTTGACAGAGCGTCTTTCCAATGCTCGGATGTCAGGGTCCTACCTCGTAGCCTTGAAAAAGGCTTCCTTAGACGGTAAATTAGAGCGGAGGAGCTGAGTAATTTACCGGCGTGCCCACAGCGGTCGGTTACGAGCTTAAGGCTACGTAACCCGGGCGACACGGCTCGGAACGTCCCTCGGGCGTACGAGCTAAAGAGAATATCGATAGCTGTACCGGGTGGCGTCCTGACAGATGAACTACGTTGGGCAATGAGCAGGATGAATAATCACTGGACTCGTAGATGCCAATGCGAGATCTGCGTGGAGAGAAGGACTGGCTTGTAGAAAGCAGTAGGAAACCGTTCTTGAGATGACTTCGTAAGGCAGAAGGTTCGTCAGCGTAGAGCGTGTAGAATTCTTCGTACTTCAGAGTGTGTCGTCGTCGAGAGCGGAGAGTGGAATGAAATTCGGAGGGCTCCCAGCGGGGTATTTATAGGGAGGTGGCCGCCTCCTGCCGCCTCCTGGTTGGTCCGCTTAATTTCATAAATTCGACTGTGCAATCTCATTGGTTCGCACAGTGTTTTCTCAGTATCTGTGCATATGATAGCTGAGTTGGTCTTTCGAGGTGGTTTCCCTGCGTCCGTCGCTGTGACGGGGTCCCCGGGGGTGGCTGAACGACCTTGAGTTTTCCTGTTTGAGGTTTCTCATTCAAGGCGACTTGTTTCGAGATGTTTGTCGCATCTCTCTCGCCCAGTAAATGTTTGGGGAGGTCGCCTTGTGTGTTATTCTTTAATATTTCACTTTTGAGAGAGAATTTAGTATTTTCTCTCTGGTGAAATATTTTGTTTGACGGAGTTATAATTCGACGTCTTGTAAATATTTTTGTGTTGTATCTACCTCTTTTTGGTAGCCCTGAAAAGGGCTGTTGACAAGAGGGGGTGGATTTCACCACAGGGGCCCTCCCAAGACGTCGTGTTAATAACGACGACGCCGGTTGGGGTGATTCGAGCGCCGTTACCCACCTCTCGTCGAATTTGGTAGAGGGGACGTGCCTTCTGGCAGATTTTCGGGGAGTTTTCTCCTTACTTTCTGTCTGATTTTGTGACACAGATTGTCCTTGTGATACAGCTTCTTCCGAGTGTAGAGTATAAGCTGGTTTGATTTGCTGTTTGGGAACTTTTTTAGTATGTTCGCCAATTTGCACTGTAACCGAAAACTTATCTCTTTTAACCACTTTGAATGGTCCCGTGTAAGGACATTGCAGAGAGGTGAGCTGTGTGGGCACTCTGATATAGACATGAGTACATGTATCCAAATTTTTGGGCATGTTTACGGCATATTTCGTATTATTATGTTTAATATGCGTAGGCCGGAAGAAAAGAGGTTCCGAAAGGTTCGTAGAAGTTACGAAAATGTCTCCTGGGAGTGGTACGTCAATTCCGTAAACTTTTTGGAAAGGCGTAGTTTCGGTCGCCGGGTCTACTGCCGTACGCATGGCGAGTAGAACTTTGGGAAGTGCGTCGAGCCAATTTTCGTTTTGAGCTTTGAGAGCCTCTTTCAAAGATCTATTTCTGCGTTCTACCATTCCGTTTGTTGATGGTTTGTATGGTAACGTGTGAGTATGTTTTACTCCGAGACGTTCCATAATGGAATTGAACAGATCTGATTCAAATTGAGTGCCCTGATCACTTGTGATGTATTTAGGTACGCCCTTTGAAGCTACCCAAATATTGATAAAGGCATTTGTGATTGTGGTTGTTTCGATGTTGTTAAGAGGGACTGCCTCTAGCCAACCCGTTGCTCTATCAACCATCATCAAAATGTAACGTTTCCCTCCTTTAGCTAAAGGTAAGGGTCCGGTAATATCAACGTGTACGTGTGAAAATTTGTTTGCCGTTTCAAATTCGGAGTAAGGGAGCTTCACGGAGCGCGTGATTTTTGCTCGTTGGCAAGTTTCGCACGCTCGGACCCAGTTTGAGACATCTGCACGGAGTCCGTGCCAAAAATATCGTTGTTTAACTTTATACACTGTAGAGTGTATACCTGGGTGTCCCAAATTGTGAATTTGGCTTATTATTTCTTCCCTTATTTCGTTTGGAATATAAGGTCTAGGGTGTCCTAGGTCTAGGTTACACCAAATTTCTCCTTGAGAGAATTCAACTCGTGTGAGTTTCAATTTGTCCTCCGCGGTAGGGGGAGAACGAATTTGTGAATTTGAAATGTGCAGTAGAAGATTGCATTCTATTGCAGCCGTAATTTTCGAAATTTCGGCTATGGGTGGACCCTCGTCCGTCTGGGTTGAAATCGATTTCGTTTGAATTTCAACCGGATCGAAGGGTCTGGAGAGTGCGTCGGCGACGACGTTGCTCTCTCCGGAAATATGACGAATGTCACTCGTCATTTGAGAGATGTATGTTAGCCATCTTAATCTCATTTTAGAAAAATGTGCATTCTTCTTAAGCATCGTGCCTAGCAGAGGCTTGTGATCCGAACAAATATGGAAAGATCTGCCGTCCAAGTCGTTGTGCCAGTGAATGCACGCTTGGTAAACGGCGAACATTTCCTTGTCGAACGATGCTTTGTTCTTCCATTGTTCTGGAATTTCTTTACTGAAAAATCCCAATGGTTGGTACGATTTCGAGCCATGTTTGTCTGTAATTTCTTGTTCTAGTGCCGCTCCGATGTGTGTGTCGGATGCGTCACAGACTAATCTCCACTCCGCCGTAGGGTGTGGGTGAGCAATGTTATGCAATGTTGCTTTGATCATTGCTTGCTTTAAGCTGTTGAAAGCTTTTTCTCTCTCTGATGTCCATTCGATAGGTGTTCTGTCATTTTTTTTGTTTGACTGAATGGAGTCATACAGAGGTTGTGCCGTGTGAGCGAATTTGCTTGAGCATGCTCGGTAGAAACCACACATACCTAGGAATCTGCGTAGACTTCGTACGTCTACTGGCCTAGGAAATTGTTCTATGGCTTCTATTTTATCTCGTTTAGGAATTATCCCTTCCTTCGAGATAGTGAAACCTAGGAAATCGACGGTAGGTTTTGAAAAAATGCATTTATCAAAACCTACTCGAAGTCCGTGTTCCCCTAGTTTGTCAAAAATTTGTCTGAGGTGGTTCATGTGTTCGTTATAATTTTTAGAAGCCACCAGGATGTCATCTAGGTATACAAATGCGAAATCAAATTTTCGCATGATGCTGTCCATGTATCTTTGCCATGTTTGAGCCGCTCCGGCCAAACCCATGCTCATTTTCTTAAACTCATAAAGACCGAAAGGTGTAATAATCGCAGTTTTATGAGCGTCATCTGGGTGCATCGGAATATGATAATACGCTGATTTTAAATCTATTGTCGAATAGATTTGCGTATCATGTAAATTCGCTTGGAAAGAGCGAATGTGAGGAGGAGGGTAGGCGTCTTTCTTCGTTTTCGCGTTGAGGAAACGGTAGTCGCCGGTGATTCTCCATGACCCGTCTTTTTTTGGCACACAGTGTAACGGGGATGCCCATTCGGAATCCGATGGTGCAATTATGCCTTCTGAAAGCATTTTGTCAAAAGTACTTTTGACTTGAGCCCGTTTTTCGCCTGCCATGGGTCTTGCTCGGAAGTGTACTGGTGTTCCTTCCGTGGTTATACGGTGGTAAACCCCGTTGTTTTTCCATTTACCATGAATTTTGCTCATTTTATCATTGTATTTGTTAATGATAGAGCGAATGTTTTCGTCCTCCGTGATTTGCACGTCCTCTGGTTGAGGGGTATTGTCACGATGAGGGATAGTAGCTGCTATTTGTTCGTCAGTGAACTTTTTGTTCATGACTGCAGCTATTTTTTGATCGGCATAGCACTTTATTTTATCTTTATAAATGTACTTGTGTTTGACCCGTATTCCGATATCCCAAGACTCGAGGAATGGAATACCTAGGATCGCTAGATCAACTTTCGTGATCATAAACTCGGTGGTCATGTCCCCGAGGCCGATGTTAATTGTTGTGTCAGCTCGCCCTAGTGTGTCTATAGGGGCTCCGTTAGCTGCTGTGAGCTTAACGTTGGACTTAAGAATTTTCAAGCCCAATTTTTTTGTGACATTGTGGGGCAGAATGTTCACTTCTGCTCCCGTGTCAATGAGAAATTCAGTGCCATTTAGTTTGCACTTGAAAAAGAGCCTTTTATACTCAGTAGACTGCCGGCGTATAGGCTCAGATACACTGGCAGTTATTCGTTTTCCGAACTCTCTGTGTCGGAGGTTGGAACGGTACTTTCTTGTACCGATCGCTGAGTATTTTCGGTAGAAACCCGGGTTTTAGGCTGGCTTATAGTCGCAGCCTTTTTGCTAGTTTTGGAAGCAGTGTTTGTCTTCCAAGTGCAGTGTTCTGGGTCTGCACATTTGCGAGTTTCGTTACCGAAACGTGCGTGGTTTCGACAGACATAGGCCGTCGGTTTGTGAGGCTTACTCTCCACTGGTTGGGGTTTGAACTCAGCTTGTTTCGAGAGGGCCTTTTTGAAACCAGTATTTATGGGTTTCGGAGTAGATTCTACTCCTCGTATGTTCAGAGAAGTATTCTCTGTTCTGTACGCGTGTAGCGTATCAGCTAGGTCGAGCCGGGAGGTCGTGGTAGGCTGAGCTGCGACCATACCTCGTGCTTCGATGGGAAGAGTCTCGATCCACTTTTGAGTGATCAGAGCTTCCGAAAAGTACCCAACAGCTTTCGAGTACATTTCGTGGTACTTGGTGCTGGGTTTTTTGGCGAGAGATGCGGGGTCCTCGAGTGCGAGGAGCCTGTCCTGTAAGGACAACCCATATTCTCGTTGGAGGCGCTGTTTGGCCTCTTCGTAGGGTGCGTGGGGTGCCGTGAGGTAAGCTGAGTCGATAGCTTCCCTCATTTCTTCTGGTACCCACTTGTATATAGCTGAGAAGCATTCGTTTTGCGTTCTCAGGTGTTTTCGCACGCAGTATTGATCGAACTCGGCGAGTGCACGATCGATATTCTTCTTTTGGAAGATTGGTTTTTGATAATCTCCCATCTCCTCTAAAAGTGCTTGAAAACCACCTTGTGTAGAGGGATGTTGCGTGAGATGTGGGGCGTAGAGGCCCGGCGGGGGTCGCACGCCCGCAGTGGTTCCCTGAAATCCACTAGCTTCATAAGAGGGAACGAAATGCTCCGTGTTGAGCCTGTTCAAAGGCGGGGTCACCATTTGTAGTGGATTTAGATAGGTTTTACTTGGCGTAGGTAGGCCAAGTCGGACATTTATATCCCGGTTATGCGGGTTGGTCTCCGGGTCATTCCCGCGAGGAATGCGGGCGGATCCGCCAAGGTCAACTGGTTTGGCGGACTGAAAGGGGAGATAGTTCGTGTCGCAGCCGCGTGGAGCGCTGGGCTCGCGTAGCAAGTGCTGGGTTCGATCAGTTTGGTACTGAGCCGTTTTGTAATATTCCGGCCTTAGATTTATATCTGAAAGGGGAATATGTTGAGCTTGGTTGAGGTACTGAAAAGTATCCTTCGCTTTTTGTGCATTTGGAGTGTATTTGACACTCGGATCGGCCGGGTAAGCCTGCGTCGAATATCGTGGGTATTCGGACAGCTTGGTCGAATCGTAATGATCGGCTTCAGAGCGAGTCTGAAAGGTTTCCTCGATCTTTTGTATAGGCGAGGCTTGTTCGAACGTTTCTCGAACGAATACGTCGGGCGAGAAGGCGATCCGGACGTGAGGGTCGCGCCTTGCGCTGTCGCTGGGTTCAGCGGATTCGCCGTGTGGCCGGTAGGGCGCACTACGTGGGCTACTCGGCCCGGCTTCGCCGTCGTCCACCTCCCCTTGCAAGGGGAAGTAGGAAGGCCGACGTTCCATCGAAATGATCGAGTTTTAGCTCGTTTCGATGCCTCTATGTGTGAAAAATAGAGGGTTTTGGAGGTGGACTCGCTTGACAGAGCGTCTTTCCAATGCTCGGATGTCAGGGTCCTACCTCGTAGCCTTGAAAAAGGCTTCCTTAGACGGTAAATTAGAGCGGAGGAGCTGAGTAATTTACCGGCGTGCCCACAGCGGTCGGTTACGAGCTTAAGGCTACGTAACCCGGGCGACACGGCTCGGAACGTCCCTCGGGCGTACGAGCTAAAGAGAATATCGATAGCTGTACCGGGTGGCGTCCTGACAGATGAACTACGTTGGGCAATGAGCAGGATGAATAATCACTGGACTCGTAGATGCCAATGCGAGATCTGTGTGGAGAGAAGGACTGGCTTGTAGAAAGCAGTAGGAAACCGTTCTTGAGATGACTTCGTAAGGCAGAAGGTTCGTCAGCGTAGAGCGTGTAGAATTCTTCGTACTTCAGAGTGTGTCGTCGTCGAGAGCGGAGAGTGGAATGAAATTCGGAGGGCTCCCAGCGGGGTATTTATAGGGAGGTGGCCGCCTCCTGCCGCCTCCTGGTTGGTCCGCTTAATTTCATAAATTCGACTGTGCAATCTCATTGGTTCGCACAGTGTTTTCTCAGTATCTGTGCATATGATAGCTGAGTTGGTCTTTCGAGGTGGTTTCCCTGCGTCCGTCGCTGTGACGGGGTCCCCGGGGGTGGCTGAACGACCTTGAGTTTTCCTGTTTGAGGTTTCTCATTCAAGGCGACTTGTTTCGAGATGTTTGTCGCATCTCTCTCGCCCAGTAAATGTTTGGGGAGGTCGCCTTGTGTGTTATTCTTTAATATTTCACTTTTGAGAGAGAATTTAGTATTTTCTCTCTGGTGAAATATTTTGTTTGACGGAGTTATAATTCGACGTCTTGTAAATATTTTTGTGTTGTATCTACCTCTTTTTGGTAGCCCTGAAAAGGGCTGTTGACAAGAGGGGGTGGATTTCACCACAGGGGCCCTCCCAAGACGTCGTGTTAATAACGACGACGCCGGTTGGGGTGATTCGAGCGCCGTTACCCACCTCTCGTCGAATTTGGTAGAGGGGACGTGCCTTCTGGCAGATTTTCGGGGAGTTTCCTCCTTACTTTCTGTCTGATTTTGTGACACAGATTGTCCTTGTGATACAGCTTCTTCCGAGTGTAGAGTATAAGCTGGTTTGATTTGCTGTTTGGGAACTTTTTTAGTATGTTCGCCAATTTGCACTGTAACCGAAAACTTATCTCTTTTAACCACTTTGAATGGTCCCGTGTAAGGACATTGCAGAGAGGTGAGCTGTGTGGGCACTCTGATATAGACATGAGTACATGTATCCAAATTTTTGGGCATGTTTACGGCATATTTCGTATTATTATGTTTAATATGCGTAGGCCGGAAGAAAAGAGGTTCCGAAAGGTTCGTAGAAGTTACGAAAATGTCTCCTGGGAGTGGTACGTCAATTCCGTAAACTTTTTGGAAAGGCGTAGTTTCGGTCGCCGGGTCTACTGCCGTACGCATGGCGAGTAGAACTTTGGGAAGTGCGTCGAGCCAATTTTCGTTTTGAGCTTTGAGAGCCTCTTTCAAAGATCTATTTCTGCGTTCTACCATTCCGTTTGTTGATGGTTTGTATGGTAACGTGTGAGTATGTTTTACTCCGAGACGTTCCATAATGGAATTGAACAGATCTGATTCAAATTGAGTGCCCTGATCACTTGTGATGTATTTAGGTACGCCCTTTGAAGCTACCCAAATATTGATAAAGGCATTTGTGATTGTGGTTGTTTCGATGTTGTTAAGAGGGACTGCCTCTAGCCAACCCGTTGCTCTATCAACCATCATCAAAATGTAACGTTTCCCTCCTTTAGCTAAAGGTAAGGGTCCGGTAATATCAACGTGTACGTGTGAAAATTTGTTTGCCGTTTCAAATTCGGAGTAAGGGAGCTTCACGGAGCGCGTGATTTTTGCTCGTTGGCAAGTTTCGCACGCTCGGACCCAGTTTGAGACATCTGCACGGAGTCCGTGCCAAAAATATCGTTGTTTAACTTTATACACTGTAGAGTGTATACCTGGGTGTCCCAAATTGTGAATTTGGCTTATTATTTCTTCCCTTATTTCGTTTGGAATATAAGGTCTAGGGTGTCCTAGGTCTAGGTTACACCAAATTTCTCCTTGAGAGAATTCAACTCGTGTGAGTTTCAATTTGTCCTCCGCGGTAGGGGGAGAACGAATTTGTGAATTTGAAATGTGCAGTAGAAGATTGCATTCTATTGCAGCCGTAATTTTCGAAATTTCGGCTATGGGTGGACCCTCGTCCGTCTGGGTTGAAATCGATTTCGTTTGAATTTCAACCGGATCGAAGGGTCTGGAGAGTGCGTCGGCGACGACGTTGCTCTCTCCGGAAATATGACGAATGTCACTCGTCATTTGAGAGATGTATGTTAGCCATCTTAATCTCATTTTAGAAAAATGTGCATTCTTCTTAAGCATCGTGCCTAGCAGAGGCTTGTGATCCGAACAAATATGGAAAGATCTGCCGTCCAAGTCGTTGTGCCAGTGAATGCACGCTTGGTAAACGGCGAACATTTCCTTGTCGAACGATGCTTTGTTCTTCCATTGTTCTGGAATTTCTTTACTGAAAAATCCCAATGGTTGGTACGATTTCGAGCCATGTTTGTCTGTAATTTCTTGTTCTAGTGCCGCTCCGATGTGTGTGTCGGACGCGTCACAGACTAATCTCCACTCCGCCGTAGGGTGTGGGTGAGCAATGTTATGCAATGTTGCTTTGATCATTGCTTGCTTTAAGCTGTTGAAAGCTTTTTCTCTCTCTGATGTCCATTCGATAGGTGTTCTGTCATTTTTTTTGTTTGACTGAATGGAGTCATACAGAGGTTGTGCCGTGTGAGCGAATTTGCTTGAGCATGCTCGGTAGAAACCACACATACCTAGGAATCTGCGTAGACTTCGTACGTCTACTGGCCTAGGAAATTGTTCTATGGCTTCTATTTTATCTCGTTTAGGAATTATCCCTTCCTTCGAGATAGTGAAACCTAGGAAATCGACGGTAGGTTTTGAAAAAATGCATTTATCAAAACCTACTCGAAGTCCGTGTTCCCCTAGTTTGTCAAAAATTTGTCTGAGGTGGTTCATGTGTTCGTTATAATTTTTAGAAGCCACCAGGATGTCATCTAGGTATACAAATGCGAAATCAAATTTTCGCATGATGCTGTCCATGTATCTTTGCCATGTTTGAGCCGCTCCGGCCAAACCCATGCTCATTTTCTTAAACTCATAAAGACCGAAAGGTGTAATAATCGCAGTTTTATGAGCGTCATCTGGGTGCATCGGAATATGATAATACGCTGATTTTAAATCTATTGTCGAATAGATTTGCGTATCATGTAAATTCGCTTGGAAAGAGCGAATGTGAGGAGGAGGGTAGGCGTCTTTCTTCGTTTTCGCGTTGAGGAAACGGTAGTCGCCGGTGATTCTCCATGACCCGTCTTTTTTTGGCACACAGTGTAACGGGGATGCCCATTCGGAATCCGATGGTGCAATTATGCCTTCTGAAAGCATTTCGTCAAAAGTACTTTTGACTTGAGCCCGTTTTTCGCCTGCCATGGGTCTTGCTCGGAAGTGTACTGGTGTTCCTTCCGTGGTTATACGGTGGTAAACCCCGTTGTTTTTCCATTTACCATGAATTTTGCTCATTTTATCATTGTATTTGTTAATGATAGAGCGAATGTTTTCGTCCTCCGTGATTTGCACGTCCTCTGGTTGAGGGGTATTGTCACGATGAGGGATATTAGCTGCTATTTGTTCGTCAGTGAACTTTTTGTTCATGACTGCAGCTATTTTTTGATCGGCATAGCACTTTATTTTATCTTTATAAATGTACTTGTGTTTGACCCGTATTCCGATATCCCAAGACTCGAGGAATGGAATACCTAGGATCGCTAGATCAACTTTCGTGATCATAAACTCGGTGGTCATGTCCCCGAGGCCGATGTTAATTGTTGTGTCAGCTCGCCCTAGTGTGTCTATAGGGGCTCCGTTAGCTGCTGTGAGCTTAACGTTGGACTTAAGAATTTTCAAGCCCAATTTTTTTGTGACATTGTGGGGCAGAATGTTCACTTCTGCTCCCGTGTCAATGAGAAATTCAGTGCCATTTAGTTTGCACTTGAAAAAGAGCCTTTTATACTCAGTAGACTGCCGGCGTATAGGCTCAGATACACTGGCAGTTATTCGTTTTCCGAACTCTCTGTGTCGGAGGTTGGAACGGTACTTTCTTGTACCGATCGCTGAGTATTTTCGGTAGAAACCCGGGTTTTAGGCTGGCTTATAGTCGCAGCCTTTCTGCTAGTTTTGGAAGCAGTGTTCGTCTTCCAAGTGCAGTGTTCTGGGTCTGCACATTTGCGAGTTTCGTTACCGAAACGTGCGTGGTTTCGACAGACATAGGCCGTCGGTTTGTGAGGCTTACTCTCCACTGGCTGGGGTTTGAACTCAGCTTGTTTCGAGAGGGCCTTTTTGAAACCAGTATTTATGGGTTTCGGAGTAGATTCTACTCCTCGTATGTTCAGAGAAGTATTCTCTGTTCTGTACGCGTGTAGCGTATCAGCTAGGTCGAGCCGGGAGGTCGTGGTAGGCTGAGCTGCGACCATACCTCGTGCTTCGATGGGAAGAGTCTCGATCCACTTTTGAGTGATTAGAGCTTCCGAAAAGTACCCAACAGCTTTCGAGTACATCTCGTGGTACTTGGTGCTGGGTTTTTTGGCGAGAGATGCGGGGTCCTCGAGTGCGAGGAGCCTGTCCTGTAAGGACAACCCATATTCTCGTTGGAGGCGCTGTTTGGCCTCTTCGTAGGGTGCGTGGGGTGCCGTGAGGTAAGCTGAGTCGATAGCTTCCCTCATTTCTTCTGGTACCCACTTGTATATAGCTGAGAAGCATTCGTTTTGCGTTCTCAGGTGTTTTCGCACGCAGTATTGATCGAACTCGGCGAGTGCACGATCGATATTCTTCTTTTGGAAGATTGGTTTTTGATAATCTCCCATCTCCTCTAAAAGTGCTTGAAAACCACCTTGTGTAGAGGGATGTTGCGTGAGATGTGGGGCGTAGAGGCCCGGCGGGGGTCGCACGCCCGCAGTGGTTCCCTGAAATCCACTAGCTTCATAAGAGGGAACGAAATGCTCCGTGTTGAGCCTGTTCAAACGCGGGGTCACCATTTGTAGTGGATTTAGATAGGTTTTACTTGGCGTAGGTAGGCCAAGTCGGACATTTATATCCCGGTTATGCGGGTTGGTCTCCGGGTCACCCCCGCGAGGAATGCGGGCGGATCCGCCAAGGTCAACTGGTTTGGCGGACTGAAAGGGGAGATAGTTCGTGTCGCAGCCGCGTGGAGCGCTGGGCTCGCGTAGCAAGTGCTGGGTTCGATCAGTTTGGTACTGAGCCGTTTTGTAATATTCCGGCCTTAGATTTATATCTGAAAGGGGAATATGTTGAGCTTGGTTGAGGTACTGAAAAGTATCCTTCGCTTTTTGTACATTTGGAGTGTATTTGACACTCGGATCGGCCGGGTAAGCCTGCGTCGAATATCGTGGGTATTCGGACAGCTTGGTCGAATCGTAATGCTCGGCTTCAGAGCGAGTCTGAAAGGTTTCCTCGATCTTTTGTATAGGCGAGGCTTGTTCGAACGTTTCTCGAACGAATACGTCGGGCGAGAAGGCGATCCGGACGTGAGGGTCGCGCCTTGCGCTGTCGCTGGGTTCAGCGGATTCGCCGTGTGGCCGGTAGGGCGCACTACGTGGGCTACTCGGCCCGGCTTCGCCGTCGTCCACCTCCCCTTGCAAGGGGAAGTAGGAAGGCCGACGTTCCATCGAAATGATCGAGTTTTAGCTCGTTTCGATGCCTCTATGTGTGAAAAATAGAGGGTTTTGGAGGTGGACTCGCTTGACAGAGCGTCTTTCCAATGCTCGGATGTCAGGGTCCTACCTCGTAGCCTTAAAAAAGGCTTCCTTAGACGGTAAATTAGAGCGGAGGAGCTGAGTAATTTACCGGCGTGCCCACAGCGGTCGGTTACGAGCTTAAGGCTACGTAACCCGGGCGACACGGCTCGGAACGTCCCTCGGGCGTACGAGCTAAAGAGAATATCGATAGCTGTACCGGGTGGCGTCCTGACAGATGAACTACGTTGGGCAATGAGCAGGATGAATAATCACTGGACTCGTAGATGCCAATGCGAGATCTGCGTGGAGAGAAGGACTGGCTTGTAGAAAGCAGTAGGAAACCGTTCTTGAGATGACTTCGTAAGGCAGAAGGTTCGTCAGCGTAGAGCGTGTAGAATTCTTCGTACTTCAGAGTGTGTCGTCGTCGAGAGCGGAGAGTGGAATGAAATTCGGAGGGCTCCCAGCGGGGTATTTATAGGGAGGTGGCCGCCTCCTGCCGCCTCCTGGTTGGTCCGCTTAATTTCATAAATTCGACTGTGCAATCTCATTGGTTCGCACAGTGTTTTCTCAGTATCTGTGCATACGATAGCTGAGTTGGTCTTTCGAGGTGGTTTCTCTGCGTCCGTCGCTGTGACGGGGTCCCCGGGGGTGGCCGAACGACCCCGAGTTTTCCCGTTTGAGGTCCCTCATTCAAGGCGACCCGTTTCGAGATGTTTGTCGCATCTCTCTCGCCCAGTAAATGTTTGGGGAGGTCGCCTTGCGTGTTATTCTTTAATATTTCACTTTTGAGAGAGAATTTAGTATTTTCTCTCTGGTGAAATATTTTGTTTGACGGAGTTATAATTCGACGTCTTGTAAATATTTTTGTGTTGTATCTACCTCTTTTTGGTAGCCCTGAAAAGGGCTGTTGACAAGAGGGGGTGGATTTCACCACAATACTCAATTGAAAAAATAATAAACCTATGTGAAATAATTTGCAGCGTTTTTAAAAACCTAAAGTGTGGTCGAAGTTAGGAACCATTGAACTCCAACTTTGGCCACCTATAAAAAATGCATTCAGCACAAAGAAGTAGTAATTATATTGTATCTTCGGCCACCAAAATAGTTATTGTTTGTTACTGATGATGGCCTAACGTCGAAATCGATTTAGCATTGTGACTCTTAATTTTTGTGGAAATAGACAACGTTTTTTTTAAACTAACTTCTGTTTTATGAGTTGTAAATCTAAAACCTGTCAAAAACTTCTCATGCCGTCACTAAACTCCATAGGGTATGGAAATATCGTTTAAAACAGCAATTATGGTTTATCCCAGGAACCAGACATGATGTCTAAAATTAGATGAAGTTTTCAGTTTGATGGTTATTCAGAATATATAGGCAGTTAGCCTCCTTTAAAATGAAGGCGCCTGTATTTAGTTTCGATTACAGCCCGAATGGATTTTTCGGAAATGCATGAACGCTTTAGCTCCATGAATATTCCGTAATGCAACATCCATGTTGGCATCCGTAATGCGAAGAAGACGAAGGCTGAAATTCCTAATTTCCTTTCCACTGAGGCACGTCCTCTCCATAACCATAGATTTTTCTACGTGTGCCGTGTCAGTCTTTTGGCTGAGGTCCTTATAAGTAAATAATGGTAAGTTTCTATCATTCATACTTCCTTTGATTAATAAATTCACGTAATTTTCAATTGTTAAAAACTTGCGGCCCCTGCAACATCAGGGACCCTGCACCATCTGCAATGCCTAGACCCCCCCATCGCAACACGTGTTCTGTGAATCTCGGTGTATCTTGAGTTTGTTAATTATTTATCGTCTAATTTCTCTTTTATCTATGAGTATTCACTTAATTAAAAATGTTTTGTGGGTAAATTGACATTTTGGCCAGGGTTTTGGGTGAAGTTTACTTTATTTGAAGTCTGAGCATGCACCTATACCGTAACTTCACTTTCCGACGCATCCACTTTCCTTGTCTGCTGAAATTGACATAGCCTTTGTGATTTCTTCCTGCATTGTAGATAGTGTTCATTACTTTGGCGCTACCTAAAACCTCGTACTTAGTTTTGTAATTACTTATACAAAATGCCAAATCTCGAGAAAGGACGTAGTTGGGTCAGGCATTCAGTGTACAGGTTATGCTCACCCCTCCAACCACCTCTACATCCACCATGATCCGGACGCTGTCTACGGCCTTTCGTGGCGTTGATGGTCGAATTCATTATTTCTCACATTCTTCATCAATATTAGGTATTGTCCTTTGCATAAATATACACTCCTGCTCACAATTAGTTCACCACCATCCATTTCTTCGTTTGTCCCCTTGTATTTTCCCTTACCAGCTATCAACCAAAACTTGATTAAAGACTTAGGCCGAAGGCTCCAAGCCCTCATCCGAGCTAGAGGAGGTAATACCAAGTATTGAAAAACAAAACTGGCAAACTTTTTTTTTTTTCAAATTTACAATTTTTATAATTTCACCACAAGGTACATACTTCTTTAATTTTATTATAAACGTATTTTCTTCATGAATTTTCAACTTTTTTTGGTTACCTTATTCCTTCTGTGTTTGCAAACAATGTGTGCAAACGGATAAAAACTTGATAAGGGAAAAAAGAAGGGGACGAACGAAGTAATGGATAGTGGTGCTCTAATTTTGAGCAGGAGTATATATCGTGGGGTTGGTGGTAAAAGTGATCCAGTCCATTTGGCAAAAGTGTTCAGGAGAGCCTGTTGAAGTTCTCCAACACACGGACTGATGGAAAAATGCAGATTGTGAGCTTAAAATCAGGTCAAACCAAATAATTTCATGTTATGTGAGCTCAGTAATACCTTTGTTATGTGAAAGTAGTACCGATCCTTATACAAAATAAACTTACTTTTAATTGTCCCCGATTTTAAGTGAAAATTGTAAGTTGAATACTTTTACCTGAATAAAAACTGTTATGACTTGGACATGATCACTATAATAAAACTTCAAATTCACAGTAAATTTTACCAGTATTATAATTTTCAGGATACTATCAATAAATTAAGAAATAACACATTTTCATTAGATTATCCCTTACAACTGTCATTTGACTGACTTTACTTGTAAGCTAAAGTATTTCTACAACCACATTATGTAGGAGTAAAGACGATCAAATGACAGTTGACATTTTTTACTTGTAATGTGTTGGTACTTACAATCAGTTGCTGTACATGTAAATCTAGTTAAATGCCATTTAATCATATGTGATCCACTGGTTCATTCAGGTAAAAGTAAATTTTTTTGGTTTTGGACATTTGTCGTCATAAGTTCTTTTGTTTTTCAATTCTCAGTTGTAGATATTGTTTTATAGTATCCGGAGAGACCAAAACCTCATTTTCTAAAAAAAAAAAAAAAAAAAAAAAAAAATGCACTTGATCACTTTTACCACCAACCCCACGATATTCAGTTGATATTTCTCTTTAAATATCTTCTCACATCGGTAATTCTTGTTATGTTTTTGGACGGTACTTGGCTCAACTTGTTATATTTTTGATCATGAGTTTTCTCGCAGCTACCTCTTGAAAAAGGTGGAGGAAATGCTATCGGCCTAGAAAAAGTTATTTCTCAGCAATTCCGAGTTACTGATCATATCGGTCTTAATACGAATAAATCTGCCCGTTCCGAACGATTCTGCACTAGTGCCAGATCGAAGTCCCGACAGTCTCCGTTTTTCTCAGAACATGAGGACGTTGTTTATGTAGGTTACAACTGAGATTGTTCACAATGTTGAAAGTGTCCATTTAGGTACATATTGCCGGAACGCGAGTCCCAGTTCTGTAGGGTTCCTGGACATTTACCAAGGAACATCCTTTAGTTTTCTGAAAGTTCGGAAAGTTTCTGAAATTCGTCAGAACTGCTGTTCAGACCGAACGTCAGATATTAACTTTGTTTCTGCTGATGCCAGGTTCCCGATCTGTTCAACCTGCGCTTTCAAAGGTGCTAGATAATATACTTTCCTAATGTGTCTACGTGATTCAGCTTAAGTGAAGAGATTTTTTACTAAGAACAGCATTCATGCATTCCTTTCTTGGGTTGCTTTTCAGTCTTCTAGTTAAAAGAGATGCCGTCAGTATTGTAACAGTGGTTTACGTAGTTCTGTTCTCCAGATCATATGCTGTTTACATATACATGCACATTGCAGAAAATAACCGTCCAAGCTGATTATCTCCTCTCCCACATGGGAGCAATCGAAAATGTTAGCAGAAAACTGTCTTCAACAGATCCAGACTCATCTTCACGAAAATCCACTTTCACTGAATCTTCAGAAAACGCAATTTATGTGTTTTTCTCTGACATTAAGGGGAATGACCCCATCGGATTTTTGCATTATTTACCATTCCTATAACTACTTAAGAATTTCATGCGATTGCCCTAAAATGGAAAGAACCAACAACGTTAAATACCTTGGACTGTATATTGACGAGTACCTAAAGTGGACCAATCACATTTGCCATTTGTCTAAGAAAAACAGAAACACATCCTATACTTTCTATCGTCTTAGGAATATTTGCTAAAAAAAAAAAAAATATATTATTGTAGTGTATTTGGCTCTCATTCATTCTCAGTTGTCTTATGCTGTAACTGCATGGGACTCAGCATTGCAGAGCCACATGCAGGCAGTTAAATCTGCTCAAAATTTGATATTTAAAATCTCTCGAAATCTTTATCTGATGAAATTCTAACTTTCAACCAACTTTCCAATTTTCAAACTGCAAATTTTTTTCTGACGAAAATCAACTTGAGTATTGAACCCATTAGTCATGCTACGAGACATCCAAACAGTTATCATGTTCCACACAGATCGCTACAAGTCACCCAAAATCACATAAGTCTGGTCCAACTGGTACTGGTCCAAAATTATTTAAAAAAATTCCAGATGAAATATTTGATGAATCTCGCATTGTTAATAAATTTAAATTAATTAAGCATTGGATTGTTCCCAATAAGTGAAGTTGTATATATATATTATATCGTGTTCAAGTTTTAAAGCATTATGAATAGTTTATTTATTGATTAGTACTTTTATACTTTAAGTCGTGAACTGCCATTACATTTGTAGTTCTAATAATTAGAAGTGCCCACACACAGACTCTTGTCTAGTGGGATTTTCGTTTGGGAAATTCTGTATTTTGTATTATGTTGCTCACGAAAATAAAGCATTTAATAAAAATAAAAATTGAAAAAACAAAAAAAAAAGGCTCCGAAACCGAACAATCCGTGATCGTTATGCCACATTTGTGCAGTTCCTTGGACACAATTGGGCACCATATACAGGGTGCGGCAGTGAGGACGGACGGTTTTAAAAAATCATAAAATAGTTAATTTTCACTCAAAAACAAATTTATTGATGCAATCAGGTTCGCAAGGAAATAGCATTTGAGACAGTCAAGTGTGAAAAATCACATCAGGCATGTGGTGGCCGAAATTGTTTATGCAGTGCTGGAGGTGTTCTTGGGCGACTTCCACGCGAATTGCGTCCTTCAATTCGTCCAGAGTTCGGGGCTTGTTCTCGTATACTCTAAGCCTTGAGGTGTCCCCATAAGAAAAAATCGCATATGGATAAATCTGGGGACCGAGGAGGCCAATGAACATCGCTAAACCTGGAAATAAGGCGACCAGGGAAGAGAGGGCGAATAACGTCCATTGATGCTCTGGCTGTGTTGGCGGTCACCCCATCCTGCTGGAACAACACACGTCGGGGTGGAACACGTCGCCATCGTAATTCAGGGAAAAAGAAAGTTGGTGATCATTTCGGCATAGTCACACGAACTTCCAAGAACGCCTCCAGCACTGCATCAACAATTTCGGCCACCACATGCCTGATGTGATTTTTCACACTTGACTGTCTCAAATGCTGTTTCCTTGCGAACCTGATTGCATCAATAAATTTGTTTTTGAGTGAAAATTAACTATTTTATGATTTTTTAAAAACGTCCGTCCTCACTGCCGCACCCTGTAGAACCCAACATGTACAAATACTGAATGAGTTCCAGTTTTGCAGCACTAAATAATCTTCTATTATTTTCATTCGTTGCATATTTAAATAACATGTTACTACCCTCTAACTTGATTTATTGTTTGACAGATTCCGCCTACGTCGCGGCCTCAGGTCACTGTCTACAGTGACAAGAATGAGGCAACCGGGACTCTCCTCAACCTTCCGGCCGTCTTCAACGCCCCCATCCGCCCCGATGTCGTGAACTTCGTTCACCAAAACATCGCTAAAAACCACAGGCAGCCCTACTGCGTCTCTGCTCAAGCTGGTAAGCTTTCAAGGTTGCATTCTTGATGCTTAAATAATGCATTTTCAAGTATTTGCCTCTTAATTGATTCAAAGTGATCAACGGAATTTGATTTAATAGTAAAGTTATATTCATCATAGGTTCAACTTTAGATGAGAAAAGTTACTTAGTTTAGACAGCAGTCAGAGGGAGAACGAATACTTGACCTACTATTAAAATTAAAACAGTGGTCACCTTTGCGTCTGGTTATGACGACTACGCGTAGGACGGGATTCCAATGAAAGCATTTTCCTGCCAACGCGTAGATTAGAATCTTTAGCAACTAAAAAACTAAACGAACTAAGGCTGGCTTCACACGAGGCGGTTTAGAGATTACACAATGTGAACGGGCGGGTGCAAGGAGTGTAGCTTTGTGGAAAGTGAAAGGAGTTGCCCGAACCCCTTCCACCAGGTAGTTTTCGCCTTGGTAGTTTCTGCCTTGTTGAACAGTATTCGTTCTGTGCCGCACCAAAAAACTGCTACAAATTGACGCTCAACTTAAGTAAAATACTTTAATTGGTAGAGAAGACATGACATGGCACCTAGAAATGCAATCTGATCTACAAATTTTTGCATAATGAACCTATTTAGGAAATGAACTTATTTCAAGAATTCGTCGGTGGTACCATCACTCAGTGATTTGATTTTCTGAGCTGTGGATTTATAAATAGCGACGATACATAAATCACCAGGTAGTTTTCGCCATGCGGGATGTTGCAATGTATTTGTTTGTCCCGCGCCAAAAAACTACTACAAATAATAATGCCTAGCATACTTTTTGAACAGAGCGTTTGCATGTAGGGGTAAAGTATTGTGTTTTTGACATGGGCTGATTAGGCGTAGCATAACATGGTATTAGTGCATCCAAAACTGCTCTCTCACCTGGTAGCTGGGGGAAACAGGGGAGGGAAGGTTACCATTTGTTAACTATATATGTGATCCTGAATTTAGTTGGTGCCAAAGTCTCCAATTCCTCTTAGGACTAACAGGAACCCAATCCGAAGTCTATCTAAACGAAGATTAAAGAAATGTTCCTCATTAGAGAGTTCCTAAAGCGTTAGGGAGATAGAGATGAGGTGCCTTATCGTGGAGACAGAGATGAGGCGCCTTATCGTGAACAGAAAACACTACTGCGCATGAGCGGGGAGATGAGGCACCTCATCTCTCGTAAGACAAATTTATTTCACCTAAACATGAGACGCTTTACCGTTTACCCGAACCAACCTATCTTATATCTTCCAATTGCAAAGAAGCCTTGCACATCGGCTGTGGCTCTCCCCAGATGATAAAATCCCCAAGCACCTTATCCCAATTGACGTATCGTATAGGAATTCTCTATAATGTATGCGCGTCCTCGACATCGCTTCATACTTGTTGCCTAAATGCTTCTCATACTCACCTAACGCCTCGTTAATGGGCCCAAATTTGTTTCCCCATAACTGCCGGAAAAAAATATTGCTGTATACCTATTAACATGCCTTCGATTTAGAGAGGTTAGAATAATGTTTTCAAAAACTTATAGAGAAAATGGAAACTTGACCTACGTCATAAGTTCGTCGGTGGTACCATAACTTATTCGTTTGATTTCCTGTGCTCTGGATATATAAATTACGACGATACAGATATCACCAGGTAGTTTTCGCCATGCGGGGCGTTGAACAGTATCCGCTCTGTACCGCTCCACAAAATTGCTACAAATTGACTCTCAACTTAACTAAAATACTTTAATTGGTAGATAAGACATGACATGGCACCTGGAAATGCAATCTGATCTACAAATTTTTGCAAAATGAACCTAACTAGGAAATAAACTTATTTCAAGAATTCGTCGGTGGTACCATCACTCAGTGATTTGATTTTCTGAGCTGTGGATTTATAAATAGCGACGATACATAAATCACTCGGTAGTTTTCGCCATGCGGAACGTTATTATCATTTAGTTCTGTTCCGCGCCAAAAATCTACTACAAGTTAATGCTCAATTCAAAACTACTTATTTGATAATAAATGGAACCTCGTCATAGTTGAGTTGATGAGTGTTATGTTTTTGACATGGCGTATACAAAAGATCTCACGAATGTGGGAGCTTGAGTTAAAAAAAAAAAACTTTATTTTGAAATTACAAGTTAAAATGTAAAATGAGTAGGTAAGCTAAGAAGAGAACCCCCCCTACTACTTGGGACAGTATATAGGTCCGCCGAATGTGTTACAAATTTGAGTTATTCAGCTCTATTTTGTGTCAAAATCGGCGCAGAGCATATTAAGCGTTTTCCACACCTCCAGTTCTTGTGAATTGTGGGAACTAAGAGGCGCTTACATTATATATTACCTACATCATACATTCTGGACCTTGGTAAAGATATAATGCTATAATAATGATATAATGATTATGCAGTTTTACTTCAAGCTTAAAGTTTACCCACAGTAATGAGCAATATACAGAAATTGTCATCTGGGAAGTTATTTATTCAAGGTTCACGCAATGTAAGGTGTCCCACGTTTACCTGCACCTTGTTTTCATAAATCTAACGATTGTTCAAAGCACCTTTTAAGAGCATGATGTCCATATTGATTGGACATTGTGTGTCAACCGTGCTTATATAAAATGTGCGGCTGAAAGTTCATTTGCTTATATTTTTTGAGTAAGTGGTAGGAATGCAGCACACACGTCTATTCCCGTAATTTCTATAGATTAATCGTTCTTCTGTTGATGACCCCTACATTCTCCCGCTTCAGAATTTTATAATCCTGGACACCTATCTACGTGTATGTTTCATAATTTCCCTATAATTTTTTATACATAGGTACCGTGGTAAACTACGCTCATCTACCCATAGTTTGTTTTCTGTGATTTTTCATCATCGTATTCCTTCTTTTAGGCCGGGACCCCTTGCTGTACTCATGGATGCAAATCCTCATAGGTTATAGTGATTGATAATTCTGAGTTACACTAAAAATAAAGGGCCCAGTGAAGATTGCTGCTCGCAATTATTGCTAGTCTGCCAGTGTCACATTTTCCACGCCTTGTTCTTGAGAAATGCGAGAACTGAGACGCACATAATGGAATCCAACATTTGCAATTCCATCAATTTCTATTAACTAGATCAACTTGGATAATTCTACCCCTGACAGTTTCATCAAGTACTTGATATTCATATTCGAAAGTCTGCCGAAGTGTTACAAATTTGAGTTATTCAGCTCGTTTTTGTGTCAAAATCGGCGCAGAGCAAACTATTGGCGTCTTCCACACCTACAGTTCTTTTGAATTGTGGGAACTAAGAGGCGCTTACATTATGTCTAACTTGTCTCTACATCTTGCTTACAAAGTAAACTGTCTGTCCGTGACGAGTCTGCCGACCAGCAGATAGAGGTAGGGAACCCTTTCCCCCCTGAATAGGAAATAAATAATTATGGAAATACGAAGGGGTTGTGTTATGAAGAAAAAAACGGAAAAACAAGGCTAGGTACGAATTTTTTAAGATGGCGGGCAGTGACAAAGGTGCGGATCAGCGCTGATCCGTGGGTTAACCCACCCCAATAGGCGGATTCGAATCTGTGCGATATCACAACAAAATCCTGAGTCAAGCGTTGGTGGAACGGTGGACAGGTCAGCTCAGCAGAGTCGTTGCAGCTTGACAGTAGAGACTTTTTGCAGCCACCTAGAGGCGGCCTACTACGGTACCGTATTCAGCTAAATGGTTAATGCGCATGCACGACGTACCAACAGCCTCGCGTCTCGTCATCACACGCCGTGCAAAACCGCAATCCTACGTTCTTCCAAGACGGCTTCTCCACGACGAGTTCACACCGTGTTGAGCTACCTAACCTGATTCTCTATGAACAGTACCATTACTTATTTACTTTTTGTCGGTGTCTCAGTCGTCAGTGTCACATTTTCGATTTACTTTTTCATTCATATTCATATGATCTTACCTTATCATATATATAATATAACATCATACCTATACGTATGACCGTTCTGGTTGAGGCGCGGCTCAAACTATTGAATAAAAAATAAAATAAATCTTCACATAGTAGTCCGTATCATGTAATTACCGCATCAAATAGGTATATCATCCTACCATTTTTCGGTAATGGATGAACCCAATCGCCTGCTTCGGCTTTTCAAAAAGGGTTGATTAATGGAGGGGATATGGACGAAGCTTTTGATAGACATATCACAGTTATATGTGGAGAGGAGGGTTCCGGCGTGAGAGGTTTATCGAGTTAAGCTCAGAGGAACTGACGGATGAAGAGATCGTTTTAATGCTAAGATCTCAATGGGAGCACCTACCTCTATTGCATAAATTTATTGGAAATACAGATGGAAATCATACTGCCTACCGGATATTTCAGTTTGAATGAAGAATATGTTCAGTTGACGGGTATGAAGAAACTATACCTAGGTAGGTACCGCTCACAACTTCTCAGTTTTAGCGAATGTTAAAAAATATTTTCAGCTATACTCAACTGCATTTGTTCTGATTTTAATTGGCTGATTTATTTGTTACCTTGGTTGTCCGATTTGGAACCAAGGTATAATCGGAATGTCAGTTGGACAGCAAAGAGTAACTAAATACTAAAAGACTGGATGCCTTTGACTTCAATGGTTCAGCCATTTAATTTTCGTAAACTTCAAGCTTTAAGTCACGCTAAACGTCACTTTTTCGGTCGTCGCAGTTGTTACAAAACCGTGCAAAAAACAAAAGATCCAGTTAGCATCCATGTGCTCGCCTTATCTCGGGTACTACGGTTTGGACGGTTTCGTTCATGGGACGACTGCAAAAAGTCTCTATTACCTAAAGTTGAAGGGACTGTCTTTCTGTCTCGATTGTCGATTGTCTCATCCCAAAATATTGCAATAGATTTTATTGTAATTTTGAAGTACTCGCTTTTACTTGAACTGTCTCCAATACCAATACAACCATCTCTGCTTGTATTGAACCCCCAGTTGGGAAAGTTTATTGAACTATTCTGTATTAACATTCATAGGTCGGCCGATTGTGTTACAAATTTGAGTTACTTAGCTCGTTTTTGTGTCAAAATCGGCGCAAAACAAACAGCGTTTTCCACACCTCCAGTTCTTGTGAATTGTGGGAACTAAGAGGCGCTTACATTATTTATGTAATATTTTCCTACATCATACTTTATGCAGTTTTACTTGATGCTTCAAGTTTACCTACAATGATGGGCAATATGCAGAAATTGTCATCTGGGAAGTTATTTATTCATGGTTCAAAGCACCTCTTAAGAACATGATGTCCATATTGATTGGATTGGGAAACCCATCCATATTGAACACCCAGTTGGGAAAGTTTATTCAACTATTCGGTATTAACATTCACAGGTCGGCCGATTGTGTTACAAATTTGAGTTATTCAGCTCGTTTTTGTGTCAAAATCGGCGCAAAACAAACAGCGTTTTCCACACCTCCAGTTCTTGTGAATTGTGGGAACTAAGAGGCGCTTACATTATTTATGTAATATTTACCTACATCATACTTTATGCACTTTTACTTAATGCTTCAAGTTTACCTACAATGATGGGCAATATGCAGAAATTGTCATCTGGGAAGTTATTTATTCATGGTTCAAAGCACCTCTTAAGAACATTGATGTCCATATTGATTGGATTGAACCCCCCATCTGCTTGTATTGAACCCCCGGTTGGGAAAGTTTATTCAACTATTCGGTATTAACATTCATAGGTCGGCCGATTGTGTTACAAATTTGAGTTATTCAGCTCGTTTTTGTGTCAAAATCGGCGCAAAATAAACAGCGTTTTCCACACCTCCAGTTCTTGTGAATTGTGGGAACTAAGAGGCGCTTACATTATATCTAATATTTACCTACATCATACTTTGAGCAGTTTTACTTAATGCTTCAAGTTTACCTACAATAATGGGCAATATGCAGAAATTGTCATCTGGGAAGTTATTTATTCATGGTTCAAAGCACCTCTTAAGAACATGATGTCCATATTGATTGGACATTGTGTGTCATTCGTGCTTATATAAAATGTGCGGCTGAAAGTTCATTTGCTCATTGTTTGAGTAAGTGGTAGGAATGCAGCATACACGTCTATTTCCGAAGTTTCTGCAGATTATTGGTTCTGTTTTTAATGAACCCTACATTCCCCCACTCCTCAATGGTCGTCCATTCTAGTTGTATTAACAAGTTGAGTGCCATGTGTATCTGTGCGATACACACCATTAACTGTCCCAGCGTGCCAGGTGTATCTGGGTGATACACAATCCTGGTTCGCTTCAAAAGCTCGTGTATCTCCCAGATTCACACTTGAGGCGTTTCTCTCTTCTTATTTGACCTTGAGAAACCCTTCGAAAAGGTGGAACAGTGTTGGCCACAACAAATAGGCCGTGACACATTCGTTACAAACGGAAGAAGAATAAGTTTTTGTCAGATGTCTCTTTTATCATTTGAGCTGTCTGGCACTTCATTTTCCTACTAGCTATCGGTAGCAACGCAATAGTGTTTTTTGTTTACTCACGTATAGGCGTGGGGAAAATCGTCAAGAAGTTCGAATAGGGATCTATCAGAGTGGTACTCAATTTTCTGTTCCACCACTTGGAGTCCCAAATCGCCGCTCACAGGCCACGTGTATCACACGTGTACACGCGGTTTTTTCAATGAAATTGGTGTAATACCACTAAAATAACTCTTTTATGGAAAATACCAGTGGGGGAAAATGATTTTGATGGAAAATAATTTTTATGGAAAATACCAGTGGGGAAAATCGTAAAAAGTTCGAATAGGGGGTGTATCAGAGTGATACACAATTTTCTGTTCCACCACTTGAAGTCCCAAATCGTCACTCACAGGCCACGTGTATCACACGTATACACGCGGTTTTTTCAATGAAAATAGGTGAAATACCACTAAATAACTCTTTTACCATCAAAAGCAAGGTCTTCTGAAGCGAAAAAAATAAAAAAGCACGCTTGGCATCTGAGGACATTTTTTTTTAGTTGAGAGCGGACAGCTGTGGCACTCAACTTGTTAATTTGGTTATTTGTGCTGAATAAAAATATTTAATCTAGCACTTTTAGAGCATGATGTCTACTATTATTGGGTATTGTGTGTCGAACGTGCTTACATCAATGTGCTTCTGAGAGTTCATTTACTCACTGATTGAGTATATGATAGTACTGAAAGAAACACTTATATAATTAATCAAAATCGAATATTCAGATTCAAAGGCTGTGGATCATTCAAGATGTTTATGAGTTTGCTTAGGAAACCAACTCATTTCTCCCTTGTCTATCACACGCTTTTGCTTGACCCCCTGTTCTGTTCAACGAGAATCTTTTCAATGTGATGATTATGACTTTGACTTCTCCACATTATGAAATGTGCGATGATTATAAAACTTATGATCTGATTTTTGAAAATCCTCTTGCCAACCTACCTTCTAGAAATTGCTTTGTACATCCCGATCTCACTCCCTACTACTGATGTAGCCTTATTAACATTAAAATCTGAAAATTTGTGGCGGAGGAAGCTTTACAATACTAGAAACAGATCAAGTAAAAAATCTATCAACGAAGAAAAAGATTTGCAATTCAGGTCGATTACGAAGGTTAGGCGTTCCGTTATCATATATTCAGTATTAATAATATACAGGGTGTCTCGACTTAAGTAGGTAAGACTTCAGGGATCGATTCTACAAGTAATTTGCAACAAAAAGTGCTTTGTAGACTTTTTCTTTTATAGGCTTCGTTTCCGAGTTATTTCTTTTTAAAGATTTTTTTCGTGTTTTCAACCTTACATCACAAAAACAGCTCTAACTCCCCAATTTGTCAAGTTTTCTCAAATCTAAGGATACCGTTGAAAAGAGCGTTAAATTTTCTATCATGCTGATGTACATTTAAGTTTTTTGATTAGTTCTAGTTAGTGAAAAAATGGCCAAAGTTTAACATTTGAAAAAAATGTAAAAATAGTCGATTTTTCTTCGTTTTTCTACTCCTCAGTGTGGAAGTTTTTCAGCAAGCACTCTTTGGGAAAAACTTTCTTAATCTGTCAGCTTTCCAACAGTTTACTAAAAAAAAATTTTTTATAGGGAAGTTTTGGGAGAAAATAGCGTTTGAATGACAAAAAACGTGATTTTGTCGGTCAAAATCGACGTTTCATTTTTTTTTTTTTTTTTTTTTATTTAAGTATTTTATTTTTATTTTATTTCAATTCAGGTGTTTTACGAAGGTTAGGCGTTCCGTTATCACATATTCAGTATTAATAATATATAATACAATATTCATATAATAATATATCAATGTAATATATTCAGCACTTATTAGAGCATGATGCTCACATTCATTGGGCATTGTGTGTCAAATGTGCTTACATAATATTCTACTGAGAGTTCATTTACACATCCATTGAGTACATGATAGAAATGCTAGAAACATTTGTGTGGTTTTTCATAATCATATTTTCGTATTGAAAGGAATGGCTTCAGTCACGAGACTGTGGGCAAAATATTATCTCGTTTTTACATAATTTGTCTACCCACATTTGTTACTATTTTAATAGGTCTAGTTTTTATGAGTATTTTCTGAATATGATGATCTTTTTACTTCTCCACATTATGATGTGTGCGATGATTATCAAAAGTGTGATCTGATTTTTGGAAATACTCTACCCACTCTCCTCTGTGATAGGTATTGTGGTGTACATTCCAATACCACATCACTGCAAGCTTGCTTCTTGAGTTACTAATAAATACCCTAGTAACGCTATTAAAGTATTGATACAGTCCTTGAAAGTTTATCCTATTGCCTTTGTGTAGTTTTCGTCGTTTGTAACATAAAAAACTTGGTAACGGAAATCAGAAAACGGATAAGCAATGACACCCCCCTCCACCACCACCACCCGCTTAGTTTTTTGGTATTCAGTTGTCATCTAATCAGCATAACTCTATCAAAATTGAAAGGTAGCTGAATGATGGTCACAAGATGGATTGCTTATTGTTGAATTGAACTTTGATTAATTTTACCTAACTATAATGATGAAATATTCATTAGTTGTAGCTCTCAGTGATTAGACATCAGCCGTATGTATATTTTCTCAAATTCTCTGAGGATCGGGAGACTGAATAACACTCACTAAACCTCCTCAATGCATGCATTACTTAACCATGTGTTTTGTGCGTTTGCAGGTCACCAGACTTCAGCGGAGTCATGGGGTACCGGTCGTGCTGTGGCCCGTATCCCCCGTGTTCGTGGAGGTGGTACTCATCGCTCGGGCCAGGGTGCTTTCGGCAACATGTGTCGTGGCGGCAGGATGTTCGCCCCTACCCGTCCATGGCGCCGTTGGCACCGCAAGGTCAACGTTAACCAAAAACGTTACGCCGTCGTGTCTGCCATCGCTGCTTCAGGAGTGCCTGCTCTTGTCATGTCCAAAGGTATTATTCATTGGACTCCCATAATATGCAGCACATTACGCTTGATATAAATGCTTATTTGCACCAGCAAAGGATAATAGAGAGTTCCTAAAGCGATATGGAGATAGAGATGAGGCGCCTTATCGTGAATGGAAAACACTACTGGGCATGTGCGGGGAGATAAGGCGCCTCATCTTCAGTAAGACAAATTTATTTCACCCAAATATAAGACGCTTTATCCCGAACTCCTCTTCCTCGCTATCGCAAAGTAACCTTACACACCGATAACAGTGGTATTCATGATTCATGAAAGTTATATTCATTTTCTTGTTAATGAATTTTCAAAATCTGCCACTGCTAAACCTTTTTGTGAATAAGAAACGAACTAGGAAACTTAGAAATGCTTGAAACTGAATAGATGGGATATCCTGGGAAATCCCCAAGGTGGTTCAGCGTTACTTGAAGATAAGTAGCGTCACTTTAACCCTTTCAGTCTTTTTCTGCAGTATACTGCACATGACCTTCTCACTTTGTTTTCCATAACCAGAGCCGTTTTAAGGCCATAATTTCTGTTCAACAGCAACTATAACCCCCTAACAACGACGGTAGCGTGACTTTAAGTTCCACATAATGTAAACTAAGGCCTTTTTTGCTGATTAATTCCGTCATGGAAGATACAGGCAAGCACCACAATTTTTGGTTTTTTATGCAATATAAATACGATCCATCAGCTCTTTTATGCTTGGTATTGATTGTAGACGTCCTTTAGTTACTATAGAAGCAAAAATCGAGTTGGTTATTTGCGAAATGAAGTTGTGCCAAGTGTTCAAACGTAGTGTACAGTAGGTTGTACAATAGCACCAGAGCGATGTGGATCGCGTGATGTTCTGAATCCAAAAATATGAGAAGACCGTCGAAACTTCGGCGGGGATAATGCCGATTTCGGCAACTAGACATTATTGGGAATGATTACGGGTGTAGATTTTGTCAAGCAGCACCCATGTGGATGTCGGAGAACGTTGGTTGGAAACAATTTTGGCACGATAATACCAAGAAACGACATCATAGGAGAGCAGTTCACGATGAATAAGCCAGTCATCAAATAAATTCGCGATTTTCGTGTACCTACCTAGGTACTTCCAGCCAGTTTTTGGTGCTGTTTATAATTTGCCGCATGCATGTGAAGCCATGAATTTTTTTTAATGACATTTTTTGCTAGTCGTTTGACTTGAAATTTGGGGATTGAGACTGAAATAATTTTGTGATACAATGTGTTTCTGTGATTTCAAAGTACAAAAGAGTCTTTACTTTACTCGCCCTGCCTTATTTCTTGATCAAGGGTATTATTTTTAGTTTTATAGTTTCATTGTTCAATAAATATGTTCGAATTTGAAACTGCTGTGAATTTTTGTTTGAATCCAGGTTGGGTAGCTAGCATCGCTTGAGTCTCATTGTTCAGTACACTGTACATTCGAAATTTTGCACAGCACCGCTTGAGTCTAATTGTGCACTATACTGTACATTGTACATCTTTTGAACCGATGGTACTAGGGTCATGGAATTTTACCAGAGCTTACTTAGACCAATAGTACATTCGAAATTTTGCACAGCACCGCTTGAGTCTAATTGTGCACTATACTGTACATAGTACATCTTTTGAACCGATGGTACTAGGGTCATGGAATTTTACCAGAGCTTACTTAGACCAATAGTAAATCACGTGCAAAATTCGAGATTTTTCTGTTCACTACAAATAATTCGGGACTGAAAGGGTTAAGATAAAACACTAATTCGACCCTCTTGGCTTTATCAGGTTAGCATCCACTGTGGCTCGCCCCAGATGATAAAATCCCTAAGCACCTTATCCCAATTGACTTACCGTTTAGGAACTCTCTATTCAGTCAGCAGCGAGCCCTTCCTTTAAGTCTTTGTTGCTCCCCTTGAATATTTTATTCTGATAGTCCAGTGTCGATAATTCAAAATCTAGAACTAATTGAAGCTGATAAGAGCTAGATGCTCGCAACACCCTTTTAGAGAATTTTTGAAAAAAAATTGAGCTATTGCTCTCGCCTCAAAATTTGTAGAATGTGAATTTTTGAAAAAATTGTATGCAGAAATCCGTTTCAGGCTATTCTGAATCATATTCTGAAGCTTAACGTATTTTTTGATGTATGTATGAATGTGTCATTCCAGACGATAACTGTCCATAGAATTGTGCTAGAAACTTCAAACAAATTTTAAAATGTTAAGGACACAAAACGAAAGTTCAAGTTCGTTGGGCCAGCATGATCGGATTACATCTTTGGGTTGAAATTTTCAAAAATGTTGTCAACAATTTCAAAATAGCCGTTTTTTGCGATTTGTTGTGCGAAATGATTTTGTCAGCATACTAACATGTGGTATATTCGGAATCAAAGTAAAATTTCCTATAAGAATGTGTATCAAGTTTTCAAAAATTTCAAAGTTGAAAAATCAGTCAAAAATCGAAATAATGCCGTTCGCAAGTTGTAAAAATCGGTAATATTTGCATTCTACAAATTTTGAGGCGAGAGCAATAGCTTAATTTTCTTCAAAAATTCGCTAAAAAAGTAATCATTTAATAATTTGATTCCATGTTTGTCTATCAAAATCATAAACTAAAATTTCTCTACACAATCAATAGCGACTGAAATGTCGAAGATTTCTTCAAAAATTCGCTCATGGGGTCATGCTGCATGACTGGACTTTTTTACTTTCAGCAACCATCAGTTCACTCATTGAACTACATGCTTCAATAAAATTTAGGTTAGTACATCAGGAGTTGTTTGGTTGGTTGCTTGGATCTGTTATAGCGAATTTTTGAAGAAAATTAAGCTATTGCTCTCGCCTCAAAATTTGTAGAATGTGAATTTTTGAAAAAAATTTATGCAGAAATCCGTTTCAGGCTATTCTGAATCATATTCTGAAGTTTAACGCATTTTTTTATGTATGTATGTATGTATGTATGTAAGTGTCATTCCAGACGATAACTGTCCGTAGAATTGTGCTAGAAACTTTGTCAACATTTGTTGGGTTGAAATTTTCAAAAATGTAGTCAAAAATTTCAAAATAGCCTGTTTTTTGCGATTTGTTGTGCGAAATAATTTTTTCAGCATACAAACATGTGGTATATTCGGAATCAGCGTAAAATTTCCTATAAGAATATGGTATCTAGTTTTCAAAAATGTCAAAGTTGAAAAATCAGTCAAAAATCGAAATAATGTTCGCTAGTTGTAAAAATCGGTAATGTTTGCATGAAACTTTGTCCAAATTCAGATTGAAATACTCTTATGGAAGTATCCCGGTATAACCAATCCTAGAACGAAATTGTTTAAAACGTAGGTAGTAGGTGCTTGTTAAAAAAAAAAAAAAAAAATGTAATCACAACTGATGAATATACTCTGTGAAATTTTCAGTTCTCCGATTTCTCTCGGTCGCTCTCTTTAATTTTTTACGCTCAACTACTGAAATGTCGAAGATTTCTTCAAAAATTCGCTCATGGGGTCATGCTGCATGACTGGACTTTTTTACTTTCAGCAACCATCAGTTCACTCATTGAACTACATGCTTCAATAAAATTTAGGTTAGTACATCAGGAGTTGAGACTTGTTTGGTTGGTTGCTTGGATCTATTTTTCTGTCTGTGGGCTTGTATATCCCTTGTAGACATTGATGTAGGGTTGAGACTTGGGAAAGATAAAAACGACCATGGGTGAGGGTTCCATGCCTTATCCATACCTATCTGTATTGTTTCTGGGATTTTTTCGAGGGTTTGTTAGTGGGAGAAATCAAGAAAAGCCATGGAAGAGCAATTAAATTTGCAATACAATTGCCTGATGCCTTTAGTTCCATCTCATTCACATCTTTTACACTTTTCATATTAGAAAGAATAATCTTCATCAAGTGGTCCTCCTTGTGGAATTTCTGAAGAGAGATAACTTTTTCTATTTTGGTCAATTCACTAGTAAATTCTGGTATTACAGATAATTTACTCTCAATCTCTAACATTCAAACGTGTTAGTTGTTGAAGAATTCAGAAAGCAATGTAAAAAAAATGCTAAATTTTTTACTGAAATTTATTTTTTAATATTTTAATATTATTATTGGTCTTATTTAGACCTTAGCAAGTTTCAACTTCATTATTCAGCACTATAAAAAATACTTGAAGTTCCTGAATCAATGATCTCAGAAACTTAATATAATTTACCTACTTTATTTGACTCTTCCATATATCAAGCATCAACTAAAATCACTTATTCAAATTCAACTACAAGGTTATACATGTGAGCATTGTGTAATTAGCCAAAAACATGTACCCCTTTTGGAATCCTTAGGTCCCCCTTTGTACCCATTTTTAACATTTACAATACCCTTTTTTGTTGGACGGAGTCTGGCAACACTGGAAGGCACCCCTTTACTATACAGGGTGTTCATAAAAGAATGCCCTAGTTTCAAAAATCCGTATCTTCGTTGTCTTTAAACTTAGCGGGAAAAGTTGGTTTCTAATGAAAGAAACCATATTAGGTTTGTTCGCAGTGACCATCAAACCGGTAAGAAATGGTTGGAAACGCGTTTGGGGCGTTTGCAGTGTCCATTTGAGGAAATCTATGACTGTATAGCATCCATAGTGGTCCGTTCGCAGTGACCACCAAACCAGTTTGAAACGCGTTGTGGATCGGTTAGACCGGTCAGAGAAATTTCTGCTGACCGATCTGACGGTTTGTCCCCCACCTCACCGCTACTCGAAGTACCCAATCAAATCATTCAACTGTGAGATGGATGGGTAGAGGGAGCTCAGCAAGCTGAGAGATGATAAGATAAGCCAGCCGAACGAGATGAGAAAGCTGTCGGACATCTGCATGACGTGCACTGTTCACTAAGTTCTACCTTTGCATTTACCCTCGTTTTAATTCTACGGTTATTTATTGAAAGTTTCCTACTAGTTGTGTGATATGGAAAATCTTATTGGTGACAATGACGTAGAATGGGAATCTTCGTCTGAATAGCAACAAAATACAAAATCAAACTGTAAAGTGTTATTACTTAATCTCAACTGAAGAGTTATTTGTAAAGCTATTAACATTAAAAATTAAGAACGACGGTCGACTTCGATTTAAATTCTTCCCGCGAGATAAACACCACATTCTCCCACAAAATCATCAGCTGAAGGCAAGAAAAGATTGAGCATGGATTTCTTATTCCTGTTGGAAGGTTTGTTCCCAATGAATATTTTTCATTTTTCAACCTGTCTGTTGTCTTGCAGGCCATCTCTTTACGGTTCAGGTTCTTTATTCATACATGAAATGTTTACCTATTTAAAGGATGAGGCGAGCCCACCAAGCAGGTTACAGCTGTTGGAGGCTATGCGACGGTTAAATTTAGTAAAACCCGTTCGCAGTGCGGATTTGGTTACAAACGGTTTGAAATTAGGTGTTGGTCACGCATGCGCACTAAACCAATCACAAACCTGGTCACCAACGGTTGGTAACCGTTTCCAACCGGCACTGCGAACAAAGCTAGTTTTATTTGGTTGCCTATAGATCGCTCCAATGGTAAACTTGACGTTTCGTCAATCGATATCAAAGCAGTAGCAATGGCGACGCCACAGCAAAAAGCTTTTTGCATAGTGGAGTTTGTTAAAAGGGAATCTGTAGTTACAGTTCAGCGTGCTTTTAGACGACGTTTTAACTTGAATCCGCCTGATCCCAATGCAATTAAAAGGTGGTATCAACAATTCGTAGAGCGTGGATGCATTTGCAAAGCGAGAAGCCTGGGACGGCCGCGCGTTACTGAAGATAATGTGAGACGCATACAGAGCACTTTGTTGCTGGAGGTGGACATATCGAACATTTGTAGGAATGGAAAAAAACCTATGGATTATAAACTTCCATTTAAGACCTATTTCATTTCTGTAACTTCAATATTGCCAGAAATACAGATGTTTGAAACTAGGGCATTCTTTTATGAACACCCTGTATGTCTGCGAGAAACCATACTGATCGCTGCATTCGTTAGACATTTTATTTGAGCTGAAAGTTATGAAGTTATATAAAATTTCACGTTTATTAGCAAAAGGAAACTACAGGAAAAGATGGGAAAATGTAGATTCTATCAGCATTTTACGTTAGTTTAAAAGGTCTTCAAACTGCCCACGATTTGAATTCCAGTGGTTTCAAATCTGTGGAGAATTGAAACTGACTGCAATAAGCTGTAACATTTTTATTGCTTACATACATTGACCTATTTTAATGTAGGTACACACTCTATGTCCTTTGAAAGTATTTTTGAAATTTCAAAAATAAATTATTCAGGAAAAACTTCATCATTTTCAGTTGTTTTTGCGTTCAATGGATCTTTTATCACTTTTTTCCAGGACATGTTGTGCAGAGCGTCCCAGAATTCCCTCTTGTTGTTTCTGACAAAGTTCAGGAATACACCAAAACCAAACAGGCGGTCATCTTCCTTCGCCGCATCAAAGCTTGGCAAGACATCCAGAAGGTGCGTAATTTCTCAACTTTATGTGCACTTTTTTAAGAACATTCTCCACGTTCTTGGTAACAATATTTTAACGAGGCTGGTATTGAAAATGATTGAACTAGCACTCATTAGAACATGATGTCTGTATTCATTAGGCATCGTGTGTCGACTGTGCTTACATAAATTTGCTGCTGAGAGTTCATATATTCGTCTATTGTATATATGATAGTTATGTCAGCCACATCATTAATGAATCTACTATTCCTTTGATTTTCTTTGTTTTCTCCGAACATGTTTGTCGATATGCGGTTTCAAAGTATCTGCAGATACATAATTACGCACATGCGTACTTTTTCGTGGTTCGCACTGCTTTTCGGCAGTTATTAGTTGTTTCGACTTTAATATGTCAGTGCTTATTTTGAATGTTCATCTGTTGAGTAATTGAAAGCTGCTATTTACAACAGGTCGTAAGTTGAGCTATAATTTTACAGGAGGTACAAAAAACGTCGCAATTTATGGACCATACGTAATATCACGTTTAATATTATCCAAATACCTTTTTTTTTTTTTTTTTTTTTTTTTTTTTTTAATCCTACGCCCGTCCTTGATTGCATTAGACGTCTTGCTGCCCAGTACCTCTCACACGCAGTTTCCTCCGGTGTGGACCCGTTGACCCCTTCCAGTGCTGCGCACTCCATGAGGTGGCGGGCGTCCATTTCCCCCTGACTACATAATGGGCACATTGGCGAGTCGACTATCCTCAATCTATTTAGATGCTTTTGGAGGTAGTCGTGGCCAGTTAGCATTCTGAACAGAGCTACTGACATTCGCCGTGGTAGGGTTTGGGAAATCTGGCCATCCTCTGCCATGAGGGACTCCCAGTCTTTCCCTGCACTCGCGGCCACCAATCTTTCCTTGGTGCGACATGCTATGGCGGCTGCTATTTGTCTTTTGGCAGTGTGTAGTGACTGTGGTGGATCCGGCTGAGCTTTCAAGGCACCTGCTTTTGCCAGCCGGTCTGCTTCTTCATTGCCTTTTACACCACAGTGGCTCGGTGTCCACTGGAGGTGGACGACCCCGCCATATTCCCTAATCTGGGCCAGCACTTCTAACAATTCATGAATTGCTCGTGAGGGGGCAGGAGTTGCAGCTGAGCCTAGTGCGAGCATGGCAGCCTGGGAGTCGACAAATATAACGGTCTGCTGCAAGCTTCGTGTTTGTATCTCCCGCAAGTCCGTCAATACTGCAGCTATCTCGCCATCAAAATTTGTGGCACACGCTCCAACTGGCTCACTCAATTCGAATATTGTCGAAAAGACACCTGCTCCCCCGTTTCTCACAGCTCCATCCGCTGAACCATCTGTGTAGACATGCAGCCAGTTCGAAGACGGGTATCGTAGCTGCCTAGTCTCGAGGAACGCTGCTTTGAGTTCTACTGGAGTTGCGGAATGTTTGGATGCACCTCCTACAAGATCGAGGTTGTAAGAAAAGGACTGGTGATTTGTAATGGGCGGGAGAGGCTCAGGATTTCCAAGGTTCAGGTTCAGGTCTCTCACCTTATTTTCAACGACATATGTGAAGTTTAACTGGGATATGAGCCTTGTATGGGGTGCGCTATAATTTCTCCAGTATGGGATGTCAGATCGCCTAAGCTTTTCATTTAGCATTATTGCTGCAGCATCAATCCTTTCTGTTAGGGGTTCCATTCCTGTATGGGCCTGCATTGCTGCAACAGGAGTAGATTTTGCCGCTCCAGTAATACTTCGCAATGCAATATTTTGCGATCTTTCTAGCTTATCCCTGGCAGTTGCTGATGCAGTGACGGCAGCCTCGCAGCCATACATCATTGCAGGTCTTACGTATGTAGTGTATGTCATCTTTAATAAGTCCTATCCAAATACCTTCTGACAGTCTTGTTGTAATTATATCATATGTGAATTGCATAATTGTTGAGCGTAACTATGAACTAGAACGAACTCAATATCAAAACGGCCTAAGTGCTCCTTAACAAATCAAACAATTTAGTCAGCCAGGCATTAAAGCCCAGTTCAGTCTTTTGGCTAGTTCAGTCAGGTAGCTTATAACATAGGAAAAATCAGATATTCGAATAAAAGAATATTACGAAAAATGCTGAGATCAAGTGTTCTCAAGTTCACTCTTAATTGTTCTGGAATCTTGAGTTTCGTAGTTTCTCTTTTTGCTTCTGCACTAGGTGATGATAGAAAGGTACGTTTTTTTTTTTTTTTTTTTTTTTTTTTTTTTTTTTTTTTTTTTTTTAAATAGCGAATTTTCTTAGAAAATAAAGCTATGCATTGGCTCCAAAAGTTTTAAAATAAAAATTTTCTGAAATTTTCTTCATCGAAATCTGTTTTGAGGCATTCTGAAATGATTCCTGGATTTTAACGCTTTTTTAGCGAATTTTTGAAGAAAATTAAGCTATTGCTCTCGCCTCAAAATTTGTAGAATGTGAATTTTTGAAAAATTTTTATACAGAAATCCGTTTCAGGCTATTCTGAATCATATTCTGAAGTTTAACGCATTTTTTTATGTATGTATGTATATATGTATGTATATATGTATATATGTATGTATGTATGTATGTATGTGTCATTCCAGACGATAACTGTCCGTAGAATTGTGCTAGAAACTTCAAACAAATTTTAAAATGTTAAGGACACAAAACGAAAGTTCAAGTTCGTTGGCCAGCATGATCGGATTACATCTTCGGGTTGAAATTTTCAAAAATGTAGTCAAAAATTTCAAAATAGCCTGTTTTTTTGCAATTTGTTGTGCGAAATTATTTTTTCAGCATACTAACCTGTGTTATATTCGGAATCAGCGTAAAATTTCCTATAAGAATATGTATCAAGTTTTCAAAAATTTCAAAGTTGAAAAATCAGTCAAAAATCGAAATAATGCCGTTCGCTAGTTGTAAAAATCGGTAATATTTGTATGAAACATTGTCCAAATTCAGACTGAACTACTCTCATGGAAGTATCCCTGTATAACCAATTTTAGAACCATGCTGTTTAAAACGTAGGTAGTAGGTGCTTAAAAAAAAAAAAGTAATCACAACTGATGAGTTTACTCTGTGCATGTGTTAATAATTTGATTCCATGTTTGTCTATCAAAATCATAAACTAAAATTTCTCAACACAGTCAATGACGACTGAAATGTCGAAGATTTCTTCAAAAATTCGCTCATGGGGTCATGCTGCATGACTGGACTTTTTATATGTATATATATATATATATGTATATGTATGTGTCATTCCAGACGATAACTCTCGATAGAATTGAGATAAAAACTTCGTTCTTTCGCCAAAAAATCAAGCATTTCAAACGAAAGGATGAGTCCGTTAGCCAGTACTTTTTGAGCACACTAAATTTGTCAAATTTCAAATAATGAAGGTACTAAAAAAATCACTAAAAAAGGCAAAAAAACCGCTAAAAATTAACAAATTTCTAATTTTTAGCAGAATGCTACTCGAAAAAAATTAATCGAACATGAACTAGGACATTTAAAAATTTAAGCACTAAATTGTACTGAAAAATGTACTTGAATTTCATTAAAATAAGCTAAAAATCGATAGGAACACTCGAAAAAATTGTAAAAATCCACAAAATCGTTTGTTCATTGGAATATAACTGACAAAAAGTTAGTTTGCTATAAAATGTATAATACAATTTTTATTTTACCCCAAAGTGCTCAAATTTCAACAGAATTTAACATAAATGTAATACGACCATTTATGAAAATTCGCTCATACGATCATGCTGCATGACTGGAATTTTTTTTTTTTTTTTTTCCCCTTCAGAAATGGGAGCATGGCTTCAATCTCTTCGATTTTTTTCCATTCCATGGTTTGGTGTCTCGCTTGCAGAAACGCACATCCAAATCTTTGAATGTATCGGTGGTGATCCCATTTTTGAAAACGTGGACAATCCTGTTAGGGGCGGCATCTGAATAACTCGTTTTAACGAGAACCTTTCCCTCTTGTTCTTTTTGCATCTTCATCATGACCACCTGTTTGATACCAAGGGATTTTGTAATCAGAGTGGCTTTAGCCACCTCCATCCAATCAAAAAAGGTCTGACAATGATTGACCTGAAAGGGTTTCTTCAGACGAGCTCAGGTAATAATCACCATTATTACAAGAGAACTAAACAAAATCTTGATTTGTATGAATGTGGTTCCTAATTTCTGTCCTGATCTAGGGCATGGCTGACAATCATTGTTAAAAGTAGGTGGAGCCAAGATTGCCTGTTGTGTTGGTGCAAGTTAATTGGCACTTAGGCCTGTTTGATGTTTCCTATCAGTTTTAACCCATTTGTAGCAGCACCATTGCTCTGAAACTTCTTTGTGCAACTCAGTCATGGCACTTAGGACCCAAAAACACCGAAAAACCATATTGACGAAAAGTGGCACTTACGACCTTTTGTAAATGGCAGCCTTCAATTGATAAAAATGACATGGATGTCCATAATTTTTGTTTTGTTATATTTTTGAAGTACATAAGTCAACTTTAATTGAACAGCCTTTTAATAGGTCAGTACGAATTTTTACCTTTTTACCGTAGAATCTTGGAATTACACTCAATCCCTCTTAACTGCCACCCTTTCATTTTGTTTTCCCTGTTGTCTTCACTCCACGACCTTCCCGAAAGGTGAAGAGGAGTAAACATCATTACGTGGTATACACTCATGCTGTGGCAAACATTATCGGAACTCGGAGCGAATAAGGAGAAATTTCCTGTTTGTAGTCAGTTCTGTTTTTGCCGTACTTTTATCTCGAAATTTCATAATATAAACAAATAAATACTTGTTTATGAACTATCCGTGTACTCTATTTATTTATCCATTTTAAGTTAAGTACACGTTTAGTTAATTTTTCTCACAGTAAATGTAATTTGGCTAAGCGCCAACTGGTCAGGCTCTGGATGTCTCTACTTGGATGTCTTCTTCTATCATTGGTATATTTTCATGTAAATGATGATTTACAAACTTCTCCACATAATGAGTGAGTTGTGATTTGAAATTGTGATCTGATGCTGAAAATACACCTGATAGTGAAGTGTGGAGAAATACAAGATTGAATCAACACTTTTTAGCAATTTGAAAAAGTCGCAGAAAGAGGATTTGAACATGAGAAGCTCGAGATGGAGCGCAGCACTTGTTACAATGTCCTTACCGTTTCACTACTCTTTTGTTGACTATAAGGGCATTTGTGACAGACACATGTTGTTTTGTCGGTTTTTTGTTTGTTGGTGTGATTGTTTATTATAATAATCTATTTATTATTAATATAATTCATTAAATGGTGGTGCGGGGAAGAATTGTAGAGCAAAAAGGGGTGACACAAAGTACCGACTAGATGAAAATTATGCCAACGACTATTTAACGCTATGATTTCAATGTCGTTTGAGCCCAGCATTGGCTGTATCTGTACACTAACAATCGGGAATACTTAATCGTCCTAATCTAGATTTATTTCTGGTGTTCAGGTTTACAAGTCGAAGAGGTTCCGTGCTGGTAAAGGTAAAATGAGGAACCGTAGGAGGATCCAAAGACGAGGACCCCTCATCATCTACGACCAGGACCAGGTACATGGATTGATACCTTTATAATACATTACCGACAAATTAGATATTGGTTCGTTCCTGTGCAACTCGGATGGTTATGATGATGATCCACACGTCCTAACCTGAAAACGCTCAGTGGAGAGCCAGCAATGGCAGAACCCCTCCACTGTTTTTAGGTGCTGTGAGGACAATTTCACCGAAGTGAAGTCTGAACTATTCGATTGCCTCTTGAATAGGTATGTCTTCATACCAGACGAATTAGTGCATAAATATTTAACGTGACACTGTTTTCAGGGTCTGAACAGAGCTTTCCGTAACATTCCCGGCGTCGATCTGATTGATGTAAGCCGTCTCAATTTGCTGAAGCTCGCTCCTGGCGGTCACATCGGCAGGTTCATCATTTGGACTCAGTCTGCTTTTGAGAAACTGGACGCCCTCTATGGCACGTGGAAGAAGAAGGCCTCCCTGAAGGCTGGATACAACCTTCCCATGCCCAAGATGGCCAACACTGACCTGTCGCGTCTTTTCAAGGCACCCGAAATCAAGGCTGTTCTCAAGAAGCCCAAGTGAGTGTGATTCTGTTACATTTTGAGTTAATCAAATTAGTCACAAATAGTCTGTACCTTTCTCAGTTTTCATTTTTAGCGAATTTTTGAAGAAAATTAAGCTATTGCTCTTGCCTCAAAATTTGTAGAATGTGAATTTTTGAAAAAAATTTATGCAGAAATCCGTTTCAGGCTATTCTGAATCATATTCTGAAGTTTAACGCATTTTTTTATGTATGTATACAGGGTGATTCCCTCGCAGATGCAAAAAAAAAAAAAAAAAAAAAAAATTGGGTGAAACTACATCAAAAATGGAGTAAAATGCCGCCAACAGCATATTTTCATCTCAATCCGTACTCGAGATATGATTTTTTAAAGGTTTTTTCAGGAATACCGTGTTTTTTTTCCTTTTAAACTCAAATTTCTCCACTTTACTTCATTTAATTTTAACTTTTGATCACATTTTTGGAATCAACATTAAATTTACTATAAGAATAGTGTACTTGGGTTCTTAAAAAGTACCATCCGAAGACCCTCACATCAGCTCAAACATTGACGATTTTGAAAAAAAATAATATTTCTGAAAATCTTTAAAACTTTACTACTCTTTTAAAAAGAATCCTGGAAACTGGCAAATCTCATGAAAACTGCTTCATCTAATATGCTTTCCAACGGTATTATCAATTTTACTTTTATTTTGTTATTTAGGGGGGAAAATAATGTTTTAATGTTAAAGAAAGTGGGTTTTTCAATGAAATTGTTGGTTTTCTCGAAACATGACCCTCCATGAACCGACGAGTATGGGGTCGGTTTCTATGTATTTTTTCTCGCTGGATCGAATGGAAACTCCTGCAGATCTCTCAACTAAATTATCATCGAGTTTTGCATTTAATTAACTAGTTTTATCCCATAATACACATACATTTAATCGTAACAAACAGACTAAACATTTTCGATTTTAAGTGTAAAACTCGGTTATAACGGAGTTTGAGAGATCTGCTAATGTTACCATTCGATACAGCGTGAAAAAATAAATAGAAACCGACCCCATACTCGTAGGTTCATGGAGGGTCATCTTTCGAGAAAACCAACAATTTCATTGAAAAACCCACATTTTTTGACATTAAAACATAATTTTCTCCACTAAATAACAAAATAAAAGTAAAATTGATTATACCGTTGGTAAGAGTATTAGACGAAGCAGTTATCACGAGATTTGCCAGTTTCCAGGATTCGGTTTGAAAGAGTAGTAAAGTTTTAAAGATATTCAGAAATATCCTTTTTTCAAAATCGTCAATGTTTGAGCTGATGTGAGGGCCTTCGGATGATACTTTTTAAGAACCCAAGTACACTATTCTTGTAGTAAATTTAATGTTGATTCCAAAATGGTGATCAAAAGTTAAAATTGAATGAAGTAAAGTGGAGAAAATTGAGTTTAAAAGGAAAAAAAACACGGTTTTCCTGGAAAAAAACCTTTAAAAAATCATATCTCGAGTACGGATTGAGATAAAAATATGCGGTTGGCGGCATTTTACTCCATTTTTGATGTAGTTTCACCCCTTTTTTTTTTTTTTTTTTGCATCTGCGAGGGAATCACCCTGTATATGTATGTATGTGTCATTCCAGACGATAACTGTCCGTAGAATTGTGCTAGAAACTTCAAACAAATTTTAAAATGTTGAGGACACAAAACGAAAGTTCAAGTTCGTTGGCCAGCATGATCGGATTACATCTTCGGGTTGAAATTTTCAAAAATGTAGTCAAAATTTTCAAAATAGCCTGTTTTTTGCGATTTGTTGTGCGAAATAATTTTTTCAGCATACTAACTTGTGGTATATTCGGAATCAGCGTAAAATTTCCTATAAGAATATGTATCAAGTTTTCAAAAATTTCAAAGTTGAAAAATCAGTCAAAAATCGAAATAATGCCGTTCGCTAGTTGTAAAAATCGGTAATATTTGCACGAAACATTGTCCAAGTTCAGATTCAACTACTCTTATGGAAGTATCCCTGTATAACCAATCCTAGAACCATGCTGTTTAAGGCTAGAACCATGCTGTAGATAGAATTTGATTCCATGTTTGTCTACCAAAATCATGAACTAGAATTTCTCTACACGATCAATAGCGACTGAAATGTCTAGAAATGTTAGAAGATTTCTTCAAAAATTCGCTCATGGGGTCATGCTGCATGACTGGACTTTTTTTTATGATGAAACATTCTTGCGAATTATACATTACTTTGGGGTGTAAAATTGTGATTGCAGGAAGACCATCGTTAAGCGAGTGCGCAAACTTAACCCACTCCGTAACACCAGGGCTATGTTGCGCCTCAATCCATATGCTGCAGTTCTCAAGAGGAAAGCCATCCTTGATGCCAGGAAGAGGAAAATGGAGAAGATTGTTGAGGCTGCCAAGAAGGGAGATGTAAGTCTTGTCCAATTACTACCGTAGGATGAGGTTGCTTCAGACCACGTTTTCAGGTTTTTTTTTAGATTTCTCTGTCTGTATCTCTTCAATCGAGTTGGTCCTTTAATATGTCACACCTGATCTATTCACCGTCATATTCCCATTTCAAAATTTAACATTCGAGCATTAGGAACCCATGAAAAACAAAGGTAAAAGCGGTATAGTCATTACCCCGCGTGGGGGCAACTTTGGACCACTCACGTTTTTTCACTCAAATAAACAAGAAATGAAGCCCTGGATCGATATCACCCCCGTATTTTGCTACCAGATGGGTTCTCTCGCCTATCACGACAAAAATATTACATTTTTAAACATTTATTCCATACAAAACAAAACCAGAAATGAGCTGCCTTCAGAACTGCCTCCAAAGTGTCTTGGGTATAATTTCTTTAGGGATGGCCCCCGAATTTCTTTCGGTACCTTCGTGGCATGCCTGTAACACATGGAAAACATTGAAACATGAGTAAGCTCAATCAAAATGAGAAAAACACGTAAAAATGCTCTAAAACACAAAAAATCGGGTGGTCGAAAGTTGCACTCTAAAGTACCGACTTATAGTTTTTCGTTGCTGGAAAATTAACTAACAACTAAATGAATCATCTGATTTCTTAGTTGAATTCCTCATATAATTTTGAAGAAGTATGAGAACTTACCTTTTCGGAAAATCTAGCTGAAATATGTAGCTGCAGGTACACTATAAACACAACAGGAAAATGTGTCGAAATAGCTGATAACAAAAACTTGAAGAAAACGACTATAAGCGACGTCAAGAAACTACCTTCAGGTTTCATGTAGGTTTGAGTAATGCGCTACCTGTAGGGACCTTAAGGAACTTCCTAATTTCATTTCTATGGCCGGTAGAGGGCTCTGCTCCTGCATTCCTACGATGGTATGAAGTTGTACCACCTTGTAGGAAGTAACCCCATGTTAAGGTACCTATTTACCTATCATATAAAACAAAATATGGATACTCTTCTATGATTTTGATAGGTATTGCTAAAATCTCAACCTCCTTAGTCATTTGAAAATGCATAATTGTGATGATGACCATCCACACGTCCTAGCCTCAAGGACGCTAAGTGGAGAGCCAGCAATGGCAGAACCCCTCCACTGTTCTTTGGCCAAATGAGGACAAGTTCACTGAAGTGAAGTCTGAACTTTTCTGACTATGAAGTAATTTATATAAGATACTCACGAATAATTATCCATATTTCATTGTTCAAAGGTACCACTCGAATGCTACAAATCTATGCTATAATAATTACTCTTGACTTTTTTTTTTTTAATTGCATTTATTGGAATTATTAATTAAGAAACTCATTACATGAACATTTCAAAATACAATTTCTCTGTGCTAACACCCCAAAAGAGCAAACTCACGCAAGGGGCATGAGTCTTCAATATAGCACGCACGGAAAATGAATTTATAATTATTTACCTTATTCGAAGATAAAAGGATTTATACAATACGGGAAGAACGAAAGATTACTACAAATAGACTTTGGAAGCATAACATGAACAATATAGATCAAAAGAGAGAAAACATTGCAGTAGGTAGTACCTTCAATTACACATTGCTAAGTTCGGATTTACAACAGAAATAACAATATTTAACATAATTGTGAGTATTGTCTATTGATCAGCAAAAACAGTGTTCAGTGCCTTTTTAATTTATGGAGTTCCAAGATATTTACTATCTCGTTGGGAAGTTAATTGAAGATCTAAACTCCTCTGTATCTTAACGAGCGTCGACCCAATGCACTGAGCAAAAAAAAAACTAGAGAGTTTTGCGGATTGCGGCCCTGGTTGTTCAGGAATTAACCCAAAAGTTTCGTGAACTTGTGGAACCCATCTGAACAGTTCATGAACTCAGCGGGTGCTTGGAACACACCTAATATTTCCAACTGAATCTTATCTATTCATCCGACTTCGAGGTTATGATGACCCCCTCACGCGTCCTAACCTGAAAACGCTTAGTGGAGAGCCAGAAATGGCAGAACCCCTCCACTGTTCTCAGGCGAACTGAGGACAACTTCACTGCAGTGACGTCTGAACCTCTTTGACCCGAATCTTATGTTTCTTTGGCTTGATACGGGTAAATTGGGGTAAAATTAAGTTGCAAATTGTTTTCTTGGGCAATAATTTGTTTTTACGTGGGACTGTCAATGACTAAATCGTTTTGGTTCCACTCTGTGGCTGGTTATGGTGAATCGTCTCACTCGAATTGACCTCAGAACCAGAGTGCCAGGTGAGATGGGGGGAAAAACGGGACAGAGTTGGAAAGCATATTGAACAACTCATTAAAGATTTCGATGACAAGTTTTTCACGTTTCTAAAGAAGACGCTAGCGCTGGTTGTTGCATTGAGTGTCAGGTGAACTATAGTGTTCCCACCGACGCGACGGGATCGTGAACCTAAAAGTTTCATGAACTCGTGGAACCCATCTCAGTTCATGAAGTCAGATGGGTGCTTGGAACGCACCTAATATTTCCAACTGAATCTTATCTCTTCATCCGACTCCGAGGTTATGATGACTCCCTCACGCGTCCTAACCTGAAAACGCTTAGTGGAGAGCCAGAAATGGCAGAACCCCTCCACTGTTCTCAGGCGAACTGAGGACAAGTTCACTGCAGTGACGTCTGAACCTCTTTGACCCGAATCTTATGTTTCTTTGGCTTGATACGGTTAAATTGGGGTAAAATAAAGTTGCAAATTGTTTTCCTGGCCAATAATTAGTTTTTACGTGGGACTGTCAATGACTAAATCGTTTTGGTTTCACGCTGTGGCTGGTTATGATGATCCTCTCATTCATAGCCTCATAACCAGGGTGGGTTGCCAGGTAAGATGGGGAAAAACCCGGACAGAGTTAGAAAGCATATTAAACAACTCATTAGAAATTTTACAGAAATTAATTCCAGGCACGCGGCACAAATGAATTTCCTACTTGAATTCCCTATATGTTATAATAAATAATGTTTTCTTCGACTTGAATTTGTTCAAATCGTCATTGAGTGATGCTTTGAATACATTGTTATGTACAGATTATTTCAACCAGTGTTGATTATGTACCTTGATTCGTTCCTATACCATAATAGCGATCGTACCATATATAGCCAGAAGATTGACTAATTACTGACTAGATACTGTGACAGTTCCCGTGAGATCCAAGAGAATGCACGTCCGTCGCTCTTGCGCCGGGCGTCATTCTCAAGTTCTTGAAATGCTGCGTTTGGCGATAGATGAGGATCCGAGAACAGGAAACTCAATCTTCTCCGAACATAGCTCATATGCTATTAGTAAGAGTCGTATCTCTTATGGTACTGTCACACCCCCCTCTCACTATGAGTGCGGATTTAGGCCCCATTGCACCTCTGGGGGCGGTCTAAGTCCATTACATGGTAGCAGGGCGTGGTTAGGATTATGTACGGCTGACGCCTAGTAATCCGATCCACTATTTTAGTGGGCGTTGATGTTTCAGAAGAAACATGGCTCCCTTGGGATACATAAATACTTTCATTGGTTCTTGACTATTAATTTCTCAATTTTTTCCCTCATATTATTTCTATTTTTCTTACTTAATTTCTTCCAAGGGCATTGTTCCCAAACCCAGGGCATCGTTCCCTATTTCATAAGCCCCCAAAGTGGGCACCTTCCTCAGTAAGTCTCCAAAGTTGAGCAAGTTATTATCCCCAGGGCATTGTTCCCATTTTCATAAGTCCCCAAAGTGGGCATCTCCCACTGTAAGTCTCCTGGTTGAGCAAGTTATATTATTCCCGATTGTTCCAATCTTTGATTGGGGGTTGATTACCTAATGAATACTTCATAACATTCATTGACAATCCATCCTGTTTTAATTTCTCTGTTTTATCCTCAATCGCCAATACTGCTATTTATTAGTGAGCATCAGTTCTCAACCAGTTAACTATTCCACCTGGTTTTCATACTTGCTCTTTAATCAAGTATGTTTTCTAAGGGGAGGAGTGTGACAGTTCTCCTGAAATCCAAGAGAATGCGCGTCCGTCGCTTCCGCACCGGGCGTCATCTCAAGTTCTTGAAATGCTGCGTTTGGCGATCGATGAGGATCCGAGAACCGGAAAATCATCTCCAAACATAGCACATACGCTATCAGTAAGAGTTGTATCTTTTATGGTACTGTCACCACACACCCCTCTCACTATGAGTACGGATTTAGGCCCCATTTCACCTCTGCGGACGATCTAAGTCCGTTACAGTACATAAAGTAGTTGCTATCCATCTTCTGGAAACGAAAAGACTCACAAACTTTAGTGGACAGCTCATTCGAGTTATGCGAACCTGAGGTCAAATGTTTGCTCGTTGTTTTCTTATTTCAATTCTCTGATTTATAATTTACGTTGGCGCCTAAATAAATAATCAACAGCTCTAAATACCTAATCATTATTTGGTTTCTAAAAATACTGGTAAGTGTGGGTATTACAAGAACTTTTATGTACTACCATGTATGTAATTAACTTACTATAGGTAGGAATCAGTAAATATCTGGTAAAGGGGAATCACACAACAAAAAACTCGATACTACTACTACCTACAACTTGAACCGCTAACTTAAGATTATCCCCATTATTTTAAGATTATTTACCTCAGGCTAAAACTGAAAGAGGGAATGCGTAAGTAGTGGCTAATAGAATAGATGGAGAGTTCCTTCTCACGAAAAAAGGGGCAAGACTACAAATGACTTTGGACTGTTAGTTTTCTAGCGTCGATTGCCAAATAAAAGGTGTAGGTAGGTACTCCAGAATTCAAGGCTGTTTTCGTAGGATAGCCTCCTTCGATAGGATATTTGAAAACTGGTCATTTGGCGTTCAGGGCGACTTTGAATTTCCGTCCAGACAGCTTGGTGATAAACCGGACTGTCCAGGTCAAAACTGGACACCTGGTGACCCTGCTCAGAACGAGTTAGGGAGAGCTAGCAATGACAGAACCCCTCCACTCTTCGTACACTTTGCAAACGTACCAAACTTGATAGGACGACTACTAGAGCTCGACTGAGGCATTAAGCTCGTTTCACAAGGAGCGGAAGGACGGAAAACCAGTGGAGGGGCGGTGGAGTCTGAAAGATAGTTCACATGAAGCGGTCACCTTGGTGAACAGAATCATAAACCTTCCTACTGAAAGCCAGCCTCTCTGATCTGAAACCTCTACTACTTGTGGTTATCAAGATTCTTGTCCAATGAGCTTGCGTGGAGCTCGACGGAACGTGGAAACGGTATGAAAATGTTTTCCGCCGTCGCCCATTCCGACAACATGGCAGCCACCATCCTCAACTGTTGTCTCAACAGCCAATCAGATCGCATTCCCTCTTTCCCACGTTCGTTCCGCTACGTTCCTACTCACTGGACGGGAAACCGGAAGGAAGGTACTGGAACCTAGAGGTTCCTAAAATGGTCTGGCAAGAGACAGTGATGCTTTTACATGGCTTTGCCATACCCCACGTTAGTAATTAAGGTTCGCATTATCCCCTTATAATATTTTACTTCTCGTCTCACACCTCATCTGTTATCCACCATCACACATTCAACATGTCAATATTATACTCTGATCTATTGTCCATGCATTATGTTTCAGGTCAAAATCACTCCACGCATCGAACGCCACCTTAAGATGCTCGAAAGGAGAAAACTTCTGATCAAGAAGGCCAAGGCAGCTAAGCCCAAGAAACCCAAGACGGCCAAAAAACCCGCTGAAAAGACCGCTGCCGCTGCCAAGCCGGCACCAAAGGCCGCACCCAAAGCTGCCCCCGTTAAGAAATGAAGTTCCAATTGATTTTCTTTCGTAAAAATTTTATTATTTTGATTTTATTTTGTAACTGAACGACGGAGAATAAATGTGGAATTTCGTGGTGTTTTCGATTCTTTTTTATTGGAGTCTTCCAAGGTAACCTTCATAGGTTTAGGTGTTTGAGGGTTGAGATTTGTTTCATAGAATAGAATAGAATTTATTTATTTATTGGCAACCACAAATATAAAGCAAAAAAGTTCCAGTCATGCAGCATGATCGTATGAGCGAATTTTCATAAATGGTCGTACTATATTTATGTTAAATTTAAGCTCTTTGGGGACAAATGAAAATTTTATTATACATTATATAGCAAACTAACTTTTTGTCAGTAATATTCCAATGAACAAACAATTTTGTGGATTTTTACAATTTTTTCAAGTGTTCCTATCGATTTTTAGCTTATTTTAATGAAATTTAAGTACATTTTTCAGTACAATTTTGTGCTTAAATTTTTAAATGTCCTAGTTCATGTTCGATTGATTTTTTTCGAGTAGCATTCTGCTAAAAAATAGAAATTTGTTAATTTTTAGCGGTTTTTTTGCCTTTTTTAGTGATTTTTTAAGTACATTTTTTGAAATTTGACCATTTTAATGTGCTCAAAAAGTGTTGTCCAACGAACTCATCCTTTCTTTTGAAATGCTTGATTTTTTGGCGAAAGAACGAAGTTTTTATCTCAATTCTATCGAGAGTTATCGTCTGGAATGACACATACATATATATACTTATATATATATATATATATATATATATATATATATATATATATATATGTATATATATATATATATATATATATATATATATATATATATATATATATGTATATATATATATATATATATATATATATATATAAAAAAGCGTTAAAATCCAGGAATCATTTCAGAATGCTTCAAAACCGATTTTGATGAAGAAAGTTCTTGAAAATTTTTATTTTAAAATTTTTGGACTTATTGCAATAGGTAGCTTTATTTTCTAAGAAAATTCGCTGATTAAGAAAAATATTGAAAATTACATATAATGATAAATTACAAAATTCAATTCAAATAACATTGTTGCCCACCGAGAAATAAGTTCAGATGAACTTTAGCTTCTCGGTGGAGTTCAGTCAATTATCATTCAATATTAAAAAAATGAAATAAAATAAATCTTCTCGCCAGCCAATATGCAATAAAAGAAAAATCAAATAAATAAAAATGAAGAACAAACAAAATCACATTAGAAATACTCGGATAATTTTTTTTTTAATGAAGACAAGTTTGAAAAATGAAAGAGGTTGATAGAATTTTCAAATAGAAATTTAAGTGCTTCAACATAGGAGTTTGTTCTATAAAATTCAGTTTTAACAGTGGGCAGAAAGTATACGTGATGAATTTAAATTACGGGTATTTATAGAAAGAGAGATGCTCATCTCTTATACCAGAACAAAATAAATGGATACAGGAATGAAAAAGGTACATTTGCGAAATATTTTTAACATCAAAAAGCTTATAGAGAACAGAAGTAGGAAATCTTACATTTTTATTCAAAATTATTTTTAAAATACGATTTTGTGCTATTTGTACTTTTAGCGAATTTTTGAAGAAAATTAAGCTATTGCTCTCGCCTCAAAATTTTTAGAATGTGAATTTTTGAAAAATTTTTATGCAGAAATCCGTTTCAGGCTATTCTGAATCATATTCTGAAGTTTAACGCATTTTTTATGTATGTATGTATATATGTATGTATGTATATATGTATGTATGTATGTGTCATTCCAGACGATAACTGTCCGTAGAATTGTGCTAGAAACTTCAAACAAATTTTAAAATGTTAAGGACACAAAACGAAAGTTCAAGTTCGTTGGCCAGCATGATCGGATTACATCTTCGGGTTGAAATTTTCAAAAATGTAGTCAAAAATTTCAAAATAGCCCGTTTTTTGCGATTTGTTGTGCGAAATAATTTTTTCAGCATACTAACATGTGGTATATTCGGAATCAGCGTAAAATTTCCTATAAGAATATGTATCAAGTTTTCAAAAATTTCAAAGTTGAAAAATCAGTCAAAAATCGAAATAATGCCGTTCGCTAGTTGTAAAAATCGGTAATATTTGCATGAAACATTGTCCAAATTCAGATTGAACTACTCTTATGGAAGTATCCCTGTATAACCAATCCTAGAACCATGCTGTTTAAAACGTAGGTAGTAGGTGCTTTAAAAAAAAAAAAAAAATAAATAAATAAATGTAATCACAACTGATGAGTTTACTCTGTGCATGTGTTAATAATTTGATTCCATGTTTGTCTATCAAAATCATAAACTAAAATTTCTCAACACGATCAATAGCGACTGAAATGTCTAAGATTTCTTCAAAAATTCGCTCATGGGGTCATGCTGCATGACTGGACTTTTTTTTTTTTTAATATGAGATTTACTTCCCCAAAGCAAAATACCATACTTAATATAGAAAAGGCTAAACCATAATAAATGGTTGTAAGCTGCTTTTTCGACAAAAAACTTCGTATCTCTTTAAATAATAAAATAACTTTCGCATTCTTGTAATGAGAGAATCAATATGTTTTTTGAAATTTACATGATCATCAATCAACACCCCTAAATATTTACAAAAGCCATTAAACGGGAGAGAAGGGCAAACAACCCGAAACATCCTCTCAAATAATGTGGTTTATTGGTTTGCTTAGCACTTTCGCCATCTTGTGGCCTCGTTAGAGCTGCAATTATTTTACAATGCTTATACACTTTGTTATAGCTAATCTACGAGGGTCATCCCAAAAGTAAGTTTCCCTATTTTTGAAAAAATCGAAAAAATGCTTTATTGACTAAAATATTTACATGGTTGGAAAGCTGCAGACCTGAACTATTTTTCCACATAGTCGCCGAGTCGTTCCTGGCACTTTGCATACCGTGTGGCGAGTTTTTGTAAGCCAACAACATACCAGTTTCTGTCCAATCCGCGAAGCCACTCGTTGACGGCGCCCTCGACTTCTGCGTCACTGGAAAATCGCTGGCCTCCCAAAAAAGTTTTCAATGCCGGGAAAAGATGGTAATCACTCGGGGCGAGGTCTGGAGAGTACGATGGGTGGGGGAAAACGTCCCAATCAAATTTTCTGAGCAATTCCTGGGTCAAATTTGCGGAATGAAGAAGCAGCACTTTTCTCTTCAAAAGCCGGGTCTTTTCCGGAAAATTTTCGGGTCTTTTGGCTTTAATGTTTTTTCTCAGTTGTTCCAAGACTTATCAATATCTGGCAGCATTAATGGTCCCATCTTCAGGTAGGTAGTCAACCAACAGAACACCCTTGGAGTCCCAAAAAACCGTGGCTATATCCTTTCCAGCGGACGTCGCAAATTTGGCTTTTTTTTGGTGCTCTTTTCTGGGGACTTTTCCAGACCATACTCTGTCTTTTTGACTCTGGGGTATTGTGGAAGACCCAAGTTTCATCCCCAGTCACTATTCGATCGTAAATGTCGTCTCCTTCATCCTCAAGCATCTCAGAAAAGCGGTTTGCTGCCTCAAAACTGTTCTGCTTGTGTTCGTCAGACAAGAGCCTTGGAACCCACCTTGCACACACTTTTGACATCTCTGAATCTTCTTTTAGGATTCGACCAACTACAGAGCGAGTTAATTCGTACTTGGGATGAACACAATTCACAATTTCATCAATTGTACGGCGTCTATCTTCATCAAGTGCTGCACGAACGGCCACAATCGCCTCCTCTCGAGTCAAACTCGAAGGGCGTCCACTACGCTGCTCGTCATGCACCGAAACACGTCCTTCCTCAAAACTTGTTCGCCACTTTCGGACCATTTGGACACTCATCGCATTGTCGCCATATGCTTGACAAAGTCTACGATGAATTTCAATCACGGTAACCCCCTCCTTGGTCAGGAATTTGATCACAGAACGCACTTCACAATCGGACGAAATCGCAAGGGGGGCATCCATGTTTCTAACTGAATAGGTTATCAACAAACCAACACAGCGGCCTGAAACTTTTACAGGACTACCACTACATCCAAACAAGAAACTTGAGACCATCCGTAGGTTTCTATGACTTGTAGGTTTTTTTAAAAAGAAAATGGGGAAACTTACTTTTGGGATGACCCTTGTAATAGGTACAGGGTGCGGCAGTGAGGACGGACGGTTTTAAAAAAAATCATAAAATAGTTAATTTTTACTCAAAAACAAATTTATTGATGCAATCATGTTCACAAGGAAATAGCATTTGAGACAGTCAAGTGTGAAAAATCACATCAAGCATGTGGTGGCCATAATTGTTGATGCAGTGCTGGAGGCGTTCTTGGGCGCTTGTTGGGCCCTCCTCAACATCTCAGTGAATACCTGTTGGTTGTGTGCATATGCATGGTTTGGTGAGGTTTGTTGTTAGGTTATTGAAAATGGTATTCTTACCTTTTACATCGCACTTTTATTTACCGCTGGATACAGACATTTTCGAAAAGAAATCCGAAAGAATTCGATGTTACCTCGGTAACAAAATCAGAAAACAGTTTCAGTTCAACTTTAGCTCAACAAGGTGGATTACAGTGAGCTATTTATTCGCACTAGAGCTGAGGACAGACTGAATGTGAAGGGTGGGGCACAAAAATATTTACCTATTTGTCAGTCAAGAAGAGTATTGAGGTTTTTCTTCCATTTGTTTTGCTTTCAGTGTGAATTAATTTTGATCTAAAAACGTGAAACATAAATCCCACTTGGGTCATGTCAAATGCCATGGGCAACCGTTATAAAAGAATATGGCTACTAAATAATAATAAATCATGATCATAAAATATTATTGATGAATTAAATATAAATATATTCAATTAAAAATACTATTTTATAGGTACCTACTTACTAAGTATCTAAAAATTTTAGAATGGACTGTATAGGTACATCCCTTTCTATAGGCAGCTGGTGGAGGCTAACTGCTAGTGCTTTCTGGAGGTGTAAAGTTATATATCAATGCAAGGGAATTCATAGTTTACCGTGATGAACTGTGGTGGAGGACTTCGGAATACTGTAAGCGTGGAAAAAACAATTTGAACTGAGGGTAAAACAAAATTGTCACAGATTTCTTCCTTGAATGGATCAGATTTTCAATTATTTAAATTAAAGTCGCGATTTATCACTTGACTTGTTGGTGATTAGGTTTTGTTTAATCTCGTTTTTTTGTACTTCGTCGTTTTTCATCCCACAAAATTCGTTGACCATTCGTTCGACAGCTCTCGATTTATCCGACCTTATTACGTTAACTATTGCGATGTGCGTGGCCAACAAGCTGAGTTATGAGCATGGTTATATGAATAATTGTTTACACACAGGTGATCATTCTCAATAATTGATATTGTGAACATGATTGTAACCTCTTGTTAATTTCTGATGATTTCATTGAGCTGGTGTTTCGATGATTTGATTCATAGCAGGTGATCCGAATATTGCGAGAACGGTTTGTGAAGCGATGGTAAAATCATTTCAATAGGTAATTTCTATGCTTTGCACTCTAGGAAGCTGTAATTTCGTATGTAGCCTCTTTAGGACACTTACTTGACGACGCCCAGGGTCCGGATCAGATGAGTGGCTCTTAAAGCTAATTTCCATGCTTTACACTGGGAAGCTGTAATTTCGTATGTAGCCTCTTTAGGACTTTTACTTGACGACGCCCTGGGCCCAGCTGTGTGGCTCTTAGAGCTCGCATACGAGTCTGCAACTAAAGACATAAAATGTCCCAATGTGTTACAGATTCGTATGCAAGCATTTATGACATTGACGGTTATAATGATATTATTAAAATATTCTTTTGAATTGAAAAAATAGTTGCAATTAAGGAATAATAATAAGAAAAAATGCAATTATTAAAACATGCATTTCTACTCGATTAGTGATTAAAAGGTTTAGTTTTTAGTGGAAGTGGATATGGCGATTTTCCAATTTAGCCCGTGCTTGAACCACACCACGTCATCTTTCTCAAGATTCTCAACAAGATCCTTTTCGCATTGTATTTGGAGCAATGGCCATAGACATTCATCAGCAGGGCCAGGTGGAATGGGATAAAAAACCGAACACAATGAGAAAAAACTATATATATATAATTAATTTCTACGCATGCAGACATGGATAGGTATGCATTTTTGAAGATGAAACGAAGAAAACTGTTCGTGTGAAATGTAGTTCCTGATTGTAGGAACCTACGATCTAATTTTTAGTGATTACTTTCATGAAAGTACGAATGGTATGAAAACGTTGACAGAAGACTTGCTGGAAATGAAATTTACCTACCTTTTAGCGAATTTTTGAAGAAAATTAAGCTATTGCTCTCGCCTCAAAATTTGTAGAATGTGAATTTCGGAAAAAATTTTATGCAGAAATCCGTTTCAGGCTATTCTGAATCATATTCTGAAGTTTAACGGATTTTTTTATGTATGTATATATGTATGTGTCATTCCAGACGATCTGTCCGTAGAATTGTGCTAGAAACTTCAAACAAATTTTAAAATGTTAAGGACACAAAACGAAAGTTCAAGTTCGTTGGCCAGCATGATCGGATTACATCTTTGGGTTGAAATTTTCAAAAATGTAGTAAAAAATTTCAAAATAGCCTGTTTTTTTGCGATTTAATCAGCGTAAAATTTCCTATAAGAATATGTATCAAGTTTTCAAAAATTTCAAAGTTGAAAAATCAGTCAAAAATCGAAATAATGCCGTTCGCTAGTTGTAAAAATCGGTAATATTTGCATGAAACATTGTCCAAATTCAGATTGAACTACTCTTATGGAAGTATCCCTGTATAACCAATCCTAGAACCATGCTGTTTAAAACGTAGGTACCTAGTAGGTGCTTGTTAAAAAAAAAAAAAATGTAATCACAACTGATGAGTTTACTCTGTGAAATATTCCGTCCTCCGATTCTCTCGGTCGCTCTCTTTAATGTTTTACGCTCAACTGTTTTAGGACTTGATGTAGCTTTAATACTGACTTTGGCTTAGAAAATATCAGCCATGAAATTATGAAGAAGTTCTCAGGTCTCCGCTGTGCCGTCAGCAACGTTAATGCCCATAATTTAGGCTGTCAATAGATGCACAGAGACTACAGTTTGTCTGTCAATTTCTTGCTGTAGGATACTAGATTCGAATGCAACTGACTTTATATCACTCGTAATATAAAGCCTCATCATCGATTGGCTGTGGAAATACGTTTCTTTCATATGACGTCGGTATGTTATTTTATTTTATGTCAAGATTTGATGATGTTATGATAGGATACTGTTAAGATTTCAACTGCCTTCAATACTGACCACATTGGACATCGAAATCTATGAATATTTACCTACATTTGTCTTTAAATCTACAAGATTAGTTTAATAATAATAAAGTATGAGTACCTCCTAATTATTTTTAATAATTTGATTCCATGTTTTTCTATCCAAATCATAAACTAAAATTTCTCTACACGATCAATAGCGACTGAAATGTCGAAGATTTCTTCAGAAATTCGCTCATGGGGTCATGCTGCATGACTGGACTTTTTTTTACACGTGTTGGTCATAGGCGATCTGAAACTGGGGTAAAAGATACTAGGGTCATAGCGCAATAAAACGAAGAGACGCACTTGATAACTTCAAGGCTACAAAAATTGCTGTAGTAAATCAATTCAACGTTCTTGCCCCTATTCTTTTGACAGTGAGGCAAGTGCGCTTTCAAATACGGGGCTAGTGCTGTTCATTAAAAAACCGCATGAAATTACCAGAAAAAATAAGAAAATCAAGGCCTTGAAGCCTAGTTTCTATTCTGAACCTCTTCCTCAACCCGCACGCTTCTCCCAAACCTCAGTCATATCTAATTTTGCAAAACTCTGGAGCCTTCAAATTCTCTCTTAAGCAAACCTCATTCCCCAGTCGACAGCGAATCAGAGGACAGCGAACAAGTTGATGAGTTTATTGACCATTTTATCAACTCAGGAATTCATGTTGAGTTGCTAAAAATGATCTATTTTGCGGCGTTTTATTTTTCATTAACAATTCATTTCAAATTATACCTAAAATCTACCTACATTGGTTCATTTAATTTTTATTATTTTTCGGGTACAAAGTTGAAAACGCACTTGCCCCACTATACAGTCAGACGGTGATGTTCAGTCACGTCCTTCTGCCGATCTGTCGATGGGTTGTTGTTCGACTACAGTTTGTGTGGAGCTCCGCTCTCACGAACTGGTGTCGTTAAGGATCTGGAGATATTGTGTGATGCTCAATTGACCTTTAACAAGCATATTTCGTCAACCGCATTCAGGGCCGTGGGCTTCATCAAGCGAAACACCAGAGAGTTCACCAGGATTCAACCCATCATCATCTTGTACAAGTCGCTGGTTCTGCCTAGGTTGGAATATGTATCCACGGTTTGGTCGCCCATAGTGCACAAGTACGCATTGGAGAGGGTTCAGAGAAGATTTCTCCGGTACTTCGGATTTAAACTCGGCATTCCTTCATCTGAGGTAAATTACGAGTCCCTGCTCCAAACATGCGGTCTGCAGTCGTTGGAGACCAGGAGGCTGATATCCGACATAGGTATCCGTTATGTACAAACTCGTGAATAACGGACTTGATTCGCCGTATCTTCTGTCCAAGATCGCCTTCCTCAGTCAACTCGCTCCACTCTGCCCTTTCTGACTCCCTTCTCGACGACGAACTACCTGCTGAACCGGCCACTGTGAAGGCTTCCTCGCATGGCAAACTGCCTGACGAGTCTAAACCCTGATTGGACTTCTTCTCTAGCCCGTTCTCGTCATTCAGATCGCCGATATGCGCATCCCACCCCTAATTAAATTCGATTCAGTGGAATTCAGTTCAGCAACATCCCATTCGTTTCAGTTCCACCCTTACTTTGTTTAATTTCTTGTCATTTGCTAATAGATTTTCCCCCTCAGTCTTCGAACCACTCAGAACTTTCAGTGCCTCAAATCGAACAGCTTTTTTTTCTCTCCAGAAGTTTCATTTCTTTTCGTTGGTTTCCGTCAACTTGATTCCTTTGTTTTTTTAATGTAATAATGTAATTGGGTTCGCCCGTACAAATGTAAATAAATAAATATACGTACCTACTGCGTTGTTTGAATGCTTCTAGGTTTTTCCCAATTCTTCAATTCGTTATATCTACACGATTTTCGACGTAATAAAACTGCAGTCATCATTCAACTTGTAGTTTGAGAGAAATGGCAGAGCATCACAAAGTCAGATTTAAGAAAAACAGGTACGCACTTGCCCTCCCTGACCCTATATATTATGTTAGGTACCAACCGATGCATGCAATGAATAGATCGGTCTTTATTATTTACTAGCTGGTTCACCAATGCGTTGCACAGGTTGACTTGAATATACACAAGCTCCCCATCACATTTTGGGACACCCCTAAGGATCTAATTCATTAAAGTCCCCATAGGCGTCATTCCGGAGGGGCAAGGGGGCGGTTGCCCCCCCCCCCCCCCAATAATCTGGAGAAATTTTTAATTTAATAAATGAACTTAATAACAGTTTTTGCAAAATTTTTTAATGAGTAGATAGATTTATCTTTTTTTTTTAAAGTAAAATTAGACATATATTTCAAATAAATACCTATTAAGTTAATGTCAATACGGCAAAAAAACGATAGAGTTAGTTATCTTTGAAGTTTCATTGCAAGGGTAAGTTAGAAGTATTAAACTAGCTGCTATGCGCGCGGGTTTCGAGAATCCGTCGCTACACTGTCCCGGCGCCGGCGATACCCCAGCCTCACCACAACACTTAGGCCCAGCGCACACGGTGTGACTGTTTTGAAACTGCCGTTGCAAACTAGTTGCGTCTGAAACCAGTTTGCAACGGAAACAAAACTTCTGTCCGCACACGGGTGTACTGGCAAAGGGCTTGTTGTAAATCAGTTGCGTCTATTGCAATCAGTGGTTCAGCGACTGCTTTGAAGAATTATCTGGCAAACCACTTCCTTTCTTCAAGTGCAAGTTTACCATGGCAGTGGAAAGTAGCAGTGCAACAGTAAAATAATCTTGGCTTAAAATTACAATTTCAAAAACTATAGATTTGTGATAAAAGTTATTGAATATTTTATTATAATTTTCAATTTTTTTAGTCTATTGTAATTAATTTTTATAAATTTTAATCCCGTCACACATGGAATTCAATAAACGATATGTAATACATCAAATTGTTAAACATTCAAAAAAAAGTTTTTTACATTTTTACATTTTTAAACCCTTTTGCCCCTTTTGTAAGACCTAATTGTTCTGTATTGTGGCATCTGGGGACCTAAAAAGGGTAACACCTCAGTTATAGCAAAATTAAATTATAATATCATAGTTTACCTGGCAAACCCACTTCAACAGATTTCCTTGAATATCCTGGAAGTTTGCAGTTGTACAGAACTTCATGCTTCTCCACTTCTCCAACAAGCTTCATGTTGAGTTCCTGATCATTCATTTTGAGATCCACACTATTATGGCTGTCAAAATACCACCAAAACACCACGAGGTCTCGTGCAACTGAAGTCTGCAACGCAACTGCAACCGCGGGTCCACGGTTGTATGCGACAGGTTTCAGACTGATTTGAAATCGTCAAGAACCAGTCGCGTCATGTGCGCCTCCCCACTCCAATACATTGTCAAGGTCACAAAACAGTTGCGCGCGCAACTGGTTTGCAACGGCAGTTTCAAAACAGTCACACCGTGTGCGCTGGTCCTTACACTTATGTTTACGGATTATTGATAGTTTTACGTTCTTAAGTTGTAATCACTATCGTTTCTTTGTTCCCTTTCCCGCTTTTCCATAATTCCCAATCCAATAAAAAATAGCCATAAAACAAAATAGTTTGCTATTGTTTTCGTCTAGCCGGGGGCCCCAAACCTCGGGGGCCCCGGTGCGGTGCACCGGCTGCACAGGCCTAGCTACGCCCCTGGGGCTGTATATTTTTTACTGTATACAACATTGTGTTCAAAATATTTAACACTGAATATTGCAAGGAAGTGATCGGCGGAGTAGCAATAAAAACATTTTTTATTTATATTTCACAGCGATCTAGAAACGAAAATTCTTGTGAATAAATTTATTCACAAGATTAAGTTATATTGTCCTTAAAATATCGTAAACAAGCCCAATATCTACAAAATCTTACCTTCAATAGACTCTCAAAAATGCGGACTAATTTGAAGGACGGCCAAACTGGATTTCGGTAAACCCGTATTATCCAGAGTCGGCCGTGCGACCAATAATATAGGTGTAAAGCTGCACTTGTTATCGCCATACGCCTGACGTCAATCACTTAACCACTCTCCAACCTCAACTTATGTTTCTGTAGATTACATAAAGTAGTACTATCCGGTCAGTGCCCTACCCATCCTCAATTACGTGGGCTCATCCAAAATCGTAAATGTAAATTATGTAAATGTAAACTATGTAAATTTTGTTGAAATATTATGAAGCGCCCAAAATATTGCGATGCAAAACTCATGTTATCAATGCTATGCGGAATAATCACACGAAAATTTAAGGCATTAAAGCATTAATTTGTGTTCAACTGTATGGAGTTAAAAAATTTTGAATAATTTTTTTGTTTAACATTATTAATTATTAAAATTATAATTTATAACGGTTTGATTTGTTATTTCAGGCTCAGAAAAACAAGAAAGGGCAGAGTTTTAATGTAAACACACTGTTAACAGTTATAAAACACACTGTTATTAATGTTTAAAAAATCCAGTACTTAACAAATTCTTAAGTGTTTTGGGGGGGGGGGGGGGGGTTGTTAGTCATAATCCAGTTTAGGGTCTGGAAGTCTTGCCCCCCAATCAAAATGCTGAAATCACGCCCATGAAAGTCCCTACTTATAAATTACCTACTAGAACCAAACTGCTGAAATCCTCTCCACCAACACCCCCCATATTTCAGATTAAAAATATTCTTGATAGGTTACCCGAAAGAACGTTAAGACTAATCCAATTTCATTCGTCTGAATATCACATCACCAGTTCGTTCGGTGATGACCAAATTATTCCATTAGCAACCCCCTCTCCCATCTTTTTTTCTTTTCCTTATCACAAACACCTCCCTATGGTTGAGGCTGGAAAATGTTTTAATAGCCTGTGATTGAGGCTATCAGATCCCCAGTTTGTTCACTGATGTCAAAGATACCACTTTCCAACCCCCCTCCCCCAAAAACAACCCTATGGGTCGGAATTGGAAATTTCTACGTAGGCTATGGTTTTCAAGTGTTAAGCAAACATATTTTATTAATCAGGTCCTCAGTTTATTCAGTTATGTCCATGATACCCCGATTTCACCCCCCACCCCTCCCTCAAATACCCGTTAATGTTCAGATTTGAACATTTCAAGTAGTTTGTGATTCAAGTTAGAATATTCCTAACATCTTTAGTCAATTAGGTCTTCAGTTTATTCAGTGATGTCCAAGATAGGTACCTAATTCTCTAAGAAAACACCCCCTTTGTGTAAGATTAGAAAATTTTCTAGTAGCCTGTGATTTGAGTTAGTGTTAAGGGCCGATTACACGAGCAACAAAAGTTGCGCAACTCCAAAAAAATTGCACTAGAAAAGTTGTACGCAACACAAAGCAATAAAATTGCCTCGTGTTGCGTCAAGATGTTGCAAGGAATTAATTGCACTGTGTTGCACCAAAAAGTTGAGCAATAGAAATTGCTCAATTTTTTCGTTTACACGGGCGACAACAGTTCGGTGAAGAGGTGGTCGTCGCTGCTGCTGTGGTCGTCGTCGCTGCTGCTGCCAACCAAAGGAAAAAGAGGGGAATTTGGCAGCGCCAGTTTCTGAGCCAGAGAGAATGTGGGTCAATATTTGCTCATAAGGCCATGCTGCACAAATAAACTCCTATCTTTGCTACGTTAAAATTCTCTCATGGGGCAATGCTGCACCCCACCAGTGCAGTTTCACGTCAATATTTGCTCATAAGGCCATGCTGCACATATAAACTCCTATCTTTCCTACGTTAAAATTATCTCATGAGGCAATGCTCCCACCAGTGCAGTTTCACGTCAATATTTGCTCATAAAGCCATGCTGCACACATAAACTCCTATCTTTCCTATGTTAAAATTCTCTCATGAGGCACTGCTGCACCCCATCAGTGCAGTTTCACGTCAGTATTCGCTCATAAAGCCATGCTGCACCCCATCAGTGCAGTTTCACGTCAATATTTGCTCATAAGGCCATGCTGCACAAATAAACTCTCAATGTGATTGGCTGTTTCGTTCCCTCTCCCGACCCAAGGCCGAAAAATTGCAGCAATAGTGCAATAATTTTCCAAACCCCTTGGACTTCATTTCAACACGATGCAACAGTTGCCGAGAGGGCTCGTGGGCCTAAAATGTTGTACAACTCCCGTCAATTAATTGCCTGCAATCTTCGGCAATTTTTTTCGAGGAGAGAATAGTTGTCCAACTTTTTTGAAATAGTTGTGCAATACTTTTTTCTGCAATTATTGCCGGAAAAAATCGCTCGTGTAAACGGGCCTTTAAATACACAAATTTTAGCAATCCCCAGTTTATTCAGTGATGTCCATGATACCCCATCTCCCCCAAAACACCCCCTATGGGTTAGATTGGAAAACTTGAAGTAGTCTACGATTCAAGTAAGAGTATTTCAAACATTTCTTACCAATCAGCTCCAGTTTATTTAGTGATGACCAAGATAACCCCATTTCACCCCCCACCACCAAAAAAAAAACCCTAATGGTCAGGTTTGAAAATTTCAAGTACCTAGTCTGCGATTCAAGTTGGAGTAACCCGAACATATTTCAACAATCACGTCTCCAGTTTATTTACTGATGTCCATGATACCCCATTTCCCCCCTCCTCTCCCAAAACACCCCCTATGGGTCAGATTTGGAAAATTTTAAGTAGCTTGTGGTTCAAGTAATCCAAACATATTCTACAATCAAATCCCCAGTTTGTTCAGTGATGACAAAGATACCCCATCCTCCCCTAAAACACCCTCTATGGGGTAGATTTGAAAAATTTCAAGTAGCCTGTGATACAGGGTGCGGCAAAAAGGACGGACGGTTTTAAAAAAGTCCAGTCATGCAGCATGACCCCATGAGCGAATTTTTGGAGAAATCTTCGACATTTCAGTCGCTATTGATCGTGTAGAGAAATTTTAGTTTATGATTTTGATAGACAAACATGGAATCAAATTATTAAAAATAATTAGGAAGTACTCATACTTTTTTCTAAGCCACAGCCAGTATTAAAGCTACATCAAGTCCTAAAACAGTTGAGCGTAAAACATTAAAGAGAGCGACCGATAGAATCGGAGGACGGAATATTTCACAGAGTAAACTCATCAGTTGTGATTACATTTTTTTTTTTTTTTTTTTTTTTTTTAACAAGCACCTACTACCTACGTTTTAAACAGCATGGTTATAGGATTGTTTATACAGGGATACTTCCATAAGAGTAGTTCAATCTGAATTTGGACAATGTTTCATGCAAATATTACCGATTTTTACAACTAGCGAACGGCATTATTTCGATTTTGACTGATTTTTCAACTTTGAAATTTTTGAAAACTTGATACATATTCTTATAGGAAATTTTACGCTGATTCCGAATATACCACATGTTAGTATGCTGAAAAAATTATTTCGCACAACAAATCGCAAAAAACAGGCTATTTTGAAAATGTTGACTACATTTTTGAAAATTTCAACCCGAAGATGTAATCCGATCATGCTGGCCAACGAACTTGAACTTCCGTTTTGTGTCCTTAACATTTTAAAATTTGTTTGAAGTTTCTAGCTCAATTCTACGGACAGTTATCGTCTGGAATGACACATACATACATACATACATACATACATACATACATAAAAAAATGCGTTAAACTTCAGAATATGATTCAGAATAGCCTGAAACGGATTTCTGCATAAATTTTTTCAAAAATTCACATTCTACAAATTTTGAGGCGAGAGCAATAGCTTAATTTTCTTCAAAAATTCGCTAAAAATCATAAAATAGTGAACTTTTACTCAAATACAAATTTATTGATGCAATCAGGTTCGCAAGGCAATAGCATTTGAGACAGTCAGGTGTGAAAAATCACATCACGCATTTGGTGGCCGAAATTGTTGCTGCAGTGTGGAGGCGTTCTCTCCAACATAGCTCTCTCAACTTGGGCGACTTCCACGCGAATTGCGTCCTTCAATTCGTCCAGAGTTTGGAGCTTGTTCTCGTATACTCTAGCCTTGAGGTGTCCTCATAAGAAAAAATCGAATATGGATATATCTGGGGACTGAGGAGGCCAATGAACATCGCCAAACCTGGAAATAAGGCGACCAGGGAAGAGAGGGTGAATAACGTCCATTGATGCTCTGGCTGTGTGGGCGGTCGCCCCATCCTGCTGGAACCACACACGTCGGGGTGGAACACGTCACCGTCGTAATTCAGGGAAAAAGAAGTTGGTGATCATTTCAAAGTAGCACTATGTTGGAGAGAGTCTACGCGAACTTCCAAGAACGCCTCCAGCACTGCATCAACAATTTCGGCCACCACATGCCTGATGTGGTTTTTCACACTTGACTGTCTCAAATGCTATTGCCTTGCGAACCTGATTGCATCAATAAATTGTTTTTACAATTAAAAATTAACTATTTTATGATTTTTTTAAAAACCGTCCGTCCTCTCTGCCGCACCCTGTATAAGTTAGAATAATCCAAACATACCCGGCCAATCAGATCCCCAGTTCGTTCAATGGCTTCCAAGATACTCCATTTCACCCCCCTCCGCTAAAACCCCCTCAGGCTCAAATTGTAAAAACTTCAAATAGCCTATAGTTTAAGTTGGACTGATACAGACATTTCCCCCCACTCATTTCAGTTGTCCTCGACTCCTGTAACCGTGAAAAGCGGACAAATATACGGATAGACAGAAAAATTAAGAAAATGGTACCAATCGTCTACAAATGGAATGGCATGAAACGGAAAAGGAACGCCAAATTTCATGATTCTAATCAATGTACAGACATACTTACGATTTTAATATAAACTAGCTGTGTACTCGTGCTCCGCTTCGGGCAATTTATGGGGATTACATATCAGTTTCAACATTTGCCTAATTAATTTCCTCTCAATAATTTTTATTAATTTATTTCGCGGTATTGGCCGAGTAACTGTGGGAAACAGCGCGCTATTCGCCCATGTACTCGCCGAGCCCATTGTTCCCCAGATTCGGAGTTCGCCCCGCAGATAGCTCGCTACATGGCGAATATTCAACTCCTTTGACGTGGGTAGAAAACCGACATTGGCTGGAGCATCTCCGAGCACGAATGTTCGGCCAACACCGAGCGACCCTCCTCCACTAGGAGATAGGCGAGCATCGGCTAGGTGCTCGGCGAGTACCATATGTGTGAAGCCACCTTCAAGTTTAGATAATTACTTACACACGTTTGTAATGTTCATTTGGTTCTTGACTCATGTCTTCAGGATGGCTTAACTTTAGGCGTTAGGTACTGCTGATCCCAACTCTTCACCTAGTCGACCAGACTCTAACTTAGAGGTTTTGTGTGCTAGTTTTACAGATGTGGCTTACAATACCGGCTTGGTTTTTAAGCATGCGTTATTAACCCTGGAATGCCTCGTGGGGTTTGTCAAACCCGCTAGCGATTTTCTCTATAGCAAGTGTTATTTTGGTGTGCGTTCCCACAGTTTTGTTATTGGCTCATCGTTAGAAATGGCTGAAAAACGCAAGTTTTCGTATCCTGAAGACATTAGATCCATTTTGGAACAGTTGGAGGAAGAAGATGTATATTTTGGCGGAGAAAATTCAAACACGGGAGATAATGTCGAGTTACAAGAAGTTGCCTCCGATGAAGAAGCGTCAAAAGTGACAGTTTTGGAGAAACTACTTCGATGTTCCTTCTGTGAACATCATAGATCTTCAAAGTGTTAAGAATGTTGATCCTATTGCTTGGTGACAATTTTATGTTACCTTTTCATTCTAGTTCTTGGGTTTTGTAAGTGGTATCAAACTAATCTCAGAAGATTGTTTTGTAGATTTTATTTATTTATTTATTTTTGTTTTTAAATGAAAATGTGGTAATTTTATATTGAAATTTTGTTACAATGAGGTAACTTTCTGCTATTATTTTTTTCTTCAGAGCGTGAGGTTTGCCTTACTATTACTTTTGGTTTATTATTTCCAATAATAAGCCTATGTGATCGTATAGCAAAAAAGTTTTATAACCCCCCCTCAAACTTTGTCACTTAACGTTTCAAGGTGCGTAGAATCCAAATTTGAAATGTCCGTCCGCCGTTCGCCGTCCGGGCCATAAAAGGCCTTAGAATTGACTTAAAAAATCTGTTCTTTTGCACATAGACTCCACTTGGGGTCTAGTTGGTCCTAACTTCTCGCCAGCTCGATCGCTCCACTCTCATGGGTGCTATGAGCCAAAAATAGGTGAAAAAGTGTCTTTTTTTTGTATATTTCAAGTTGTATAGAAATTGGAGATTTATGAGTGAAAAGAAAATGTTAGCTATTAATTTTATGAAAAAAAAAAGTATTCTAAATGATACTCTTCTATTCAAAAAGAGATTTTGGATTTTAGGCTATTTTTTGCAATTTTATAGATTTTTTAAAACAAATAGAAATTAGCTTTAAGAGCCCACATCTGATCCGGACCCTGAGCATCGTCAAGTAAATGTCCTAAAGAAGCTACAAACGAAATTACAGCTTCCTAGAGTGTAAAGTATAGAAATTACCTATTCAAATTATTTAACCTCCGCTTCACAAATCAAACCGTTTTCGTAATACTCAGATCACCTGCTATGAATCAAATCATCGAAACACAAGCTCAATGAAAACATCAGAAATTAACAAGCGGTTGCAATCATGTTCACAATATCAATTATTGAGAATGATCACCTGTGTGTAAACAATTATTTATATAACCATGCTCATAACTCAGTTTGTTGGACACGCACTTCGCAGTAGTTAACATAATATTGTTGGATAAATCGAGAGCTTTCGAACGAATGGTCAACGAATTTTGTGGGATGAGAAACGACGAAGTACCATTTCCCTAGCAACGACTCGGTTGTACGTGAAAATCATCCGTCACACATTTCGTTACCATCCCGCGTTCCATTTTCGGCTAGTTAGTCCATGGCTAAAACACATTCTGTGTTGAAATTTTTATAACCCCCCCCCCCCCCCTCAAACTTTGTCACTTTACGTTTCAAGGTGCGTAGAATCCAAATTTGAAATGTTCGTCCGCCGTTCGCCGTCCGGGCCATAAAAGGCCTTAGAATTGACTTAAAAAATCTGTTCTTTCGCACATAGACTCCACTTGGGGTCTAGTTGGTCCTAACTTCTCGCCAGCTCGATCGCTCCACTCGCATAGGTGCTATGAGCCAAAAATAGGTGAAAAAGTGTCTTTTGGTTTATTATTTCCAATAATAAGCCTATGTGATCGTATAGCAAAAAATTTTTATAACCCCCCCTCAAACTTTGTCACTTTACGTTTCAAGGTGCGCAGAATCCAAATTTGAAATGTCCATCCGCCGTCCGGGCCATAAAAGGCCTTAGAAATGACTTAAAAAATCTGTTCTTTCGCACATAGACTCCACTTGGGGTCTAGTTGGTAATAATTTCTCGCCAGCTCGATCGCTCCACTCTCATGGGTGCTATGAGCCAAAAATAGGTGAAAAAGTGTCTTTTTTTTTGTATATTTCAAGTTGTATAGAAATTGGAGATTTATGAGTGAAAAGAAAATGTTAGCTATTAATTTTATGAAAAAAAAAAAGTATTCTAAATGATACTCTTCTATTCAAAAAGAGATTTTGGATTTTAGGCTATTTTTTGCAATTTTATAGATTTTTTAAAACAAAATTTAATGAAGTTCAAGTTTTTAGCATAATTTCGTAGGTACATAAATTTTCAATGTTCTATTTCATAGTTGATCAACTTTATTTGACCAATCTTATGCTAAAAAATATCAATTTAACAATTCTTAGCCATTTTCAGTGATTTTGTCAGCACATTTTTTGAAATTTGACCAATTAGATGATATCAATATACAGTATAGGTAACACTTTTATGTGTTGGAAAGATGACTTGGTAATAAATTGTTTTGTTTATCAACTATATTAAAAAGCGTAAAATTGTGAGATTCCGCTGCTGTAATGGATTGAACCCATTTGTGAGGTCCGAAGCTCCGAGTTCCGATACTAAATATACTGTAAGCGGCGTTTAATAATTATGGACCAGAGATCTACGGGCTGTCTAATACATAAATAATAAACCTTTGTGTAATAATTTGCAGCGTTTTATTAATTTATTTCGCGGCATTTGCCGAGTAACTTGGCGAAACAGCGCGCTATTCGCCCATGTACTCGCCAAGCCCATTGATCCACAAATTCAGAGTTCGTCCAGCAGATGCTCGCTACTTGGCGAATATTCGCCTCCTTTGAAGTGGGTTGAAAACCGACATTGGCTGGAGCATCTCCGAGCACGAATATTCGGCAAACACCGAGCGACCCTCCACACCACTAGGAAATAGGCGAGCATCGGCTAGGTGCTCGGCGAATACCATATGTGTGGAGACACCTTCAACTTTAAATAATTACTTACACACGTTTGTAATGTTCATTTGGTTATAGACTCATGTCTTCAGGATGGCTTAACTTTAGGCGTTAAGTACTGCTGATCCCAACTCTTCACCTAGTCGACCAGACTTTAACTTTGAGGTTTTGTGTGCTAGTTTGACAGATGTGGCTTACAATACCGGCTTGGTTTTTAAGCATGCGTTATTAACCCTGGAATGCCCCGTGGGGTTTGTCAAACCCCAATCGCGATTTAAAGTCAGTTTATCATGTTGAATCCCGCACGTCTGGCTCTTTTCGCCCTCTTTTCGCCCTCTTCTATATCACCCCCCAGTTCTTCCCTAAAGGCTTCAGCCTTTTAGCGAATTTTTGAAGAAAATTAAGCTATTGCTCTCGCCTCAAAATTTGTAGAATGTGAATTTTTGAAAAAATTTTATGCAGAAATCCGTTTCAGGCTATTCTGAATCATATTCTGAAGTTTAACGCATTTTTTTATGTATGTATATATGTATGTATGTATGTGTCATTCCAGACGATAACTGTCCGAAGAATTGTGCTAGAAACTTCAAACAAATTTTAAAATGTTAAGGACACAAAACGAAAGTTCAAGTTCGTTGGCCAGCATGATCGGATTACATCTTCGGGTTGAAATTTTCAAAAATGTAGTCAAAAATTTCAAAATAGCCTGTTTTTTTGCGATTTGTTGTGCGAAATAATTTTTTCAGCATACTAACATGTGGTATATTCGGAATCAGCGTAAAATTTCCTATAAGAATATGTATCAAGTTTTCAAAAATTTCAAAGTTGAAAAATCAGTCAAAAATCGAAATAATGCCGTTCGCTGGTTGTAAAAATCGGTAATATTTGCATGAAACATTGTCCAAATTCAGATTGAACTACTCTTATGGAAGTATCCCTGTATAACCAATACTAGAACCATGCTGTGTAAAACGTAGGTAGTAGGTGCTTAAAAAAAAAAAAAATAAAAATAAATGTAATCACAACTGATGAGTTTACTCTGTGCATGTGTTAATAATTTGATTCCATGTTTGTCTATCAAAATCATAAACTAAAATTTCTCAACACGATCAATAGCGACTGAAATATCGAAGATTTCTTCAAAAATTCGCTCATGGGGTCATGCTGCATGACTGGACTTTTCCAGTTTAGTACGTTCAAGACTTCTGTGTAGTGTAGTAATTTCTTGTTCCTGGGGTTTTAGAGCTTCTACTTGGAGAAAAAAATTGAAAAACTCAAAATTCAGCTCGGCCGTTTTAGGGATGGGTTCCCAAACGTTTTCTTGAACGAAAAAAAGTTTTTCCAGCGGATTTTAATTACATCGGTTTGACAAAATTTTCTTGAGTCAATTTGTCCGCCGTGTTGAAAAGTGGTCATATATTGTGTTAGGTACCAAACAATGCATGCAATGGAATAGATCAGTCTTTATTATTGACTAGCTGGTTCACCCGTACGTTGCACAGGTTCGAATTGAATATACGCAAGCTCCCCATCACATTTTGGGACACCACTATGGATCTGATTAATAAAATTCCTTACTTATAATTTACCTATTAGGACGAAACTACTGAGATCCTCTCCTTTTTCCTTTTTAGTCCGTTTAGTACGTTCAAGACTTCTGTGTAGTGCAGTACTTTCTTGTTCCTGGGGTTTGACAAACCCCACCGGGGCGTTAACCGCTAGCGATTTTCTCTATAGCAAGTGTTATTTTTGTGGGCGTTCCCACAGTTTTGTTATTGGCTCATCGTTAGAAATGGCTGAAAAACGCAAGTTTTCGGATCCTGAAGACATTAGATCCATTTTGGAACAGTTGGAGGAGGAAGATGTATATTTTGGTGGAGAAAATTCAAACACGTGAGATAATGCCGAGTTACAAGAAGTTGTCTCCGATGAAGAAGCGTCAAAAGTGACAGTTTTGGAGAAACTAGTTCGATGTTCCTTCTGTCAACATCATAGATCTTCAAAGTGTTGAGAATGTTGATCCTATTGCTTGGTGACAATTTTATGTTACCTTTTCATTCTAGTTCTTGGGTTTTGTAAGTGTATCAAACTAATCTCAGAAAATTGTTTTGTAGATTTTATTTATTTATTTATTTTTGTTTTTAAATGAAAATGTGGTAATTTTATATTGAAATTTTGTTACAATGAGGTACCTTTCTGCTATTATTTTTTCTTCAGAGCGTGAGGTTTGCCTTACTATTACTTTTTTCTTCATGAGCTTAGGTAACTACTTCGTGTTTCTCTACACTCTTGATAACAGAATAAAAATAAAATTTGATTCAAGTGTAACTTATTTTTGAATTTTCTAACATTTTTCAAAGTTGGGGTTTGACACACCCCACCGGGGAGTTAAGTGTTGGAAATTTAGCCGGGACATTCCAGGGTTAAGGACATTAACACTGAGCTGCTCTAAAACAAGACTCATAACTATGCTTACCCCTTTTAACTCTCTACTAACCGCTTGGTCTTGTGCGAATGTTGAAATCAGGCGTTTGAACAAATTCATATTGAAACTCTTCAAGCTTTTTATCTATGGATAAAAAGGATCCATAATCTATATGGATAAAAATCTATGGATGGCACTGTTCCAAGGAAACTGCGATCAGACCACTGGCCAAGCCCAAATTGGATGATATGCCATAGGAGAGGGGGGAAACTGCCAGACCAGGAAACTGTCCGAAACGCCCTTCCTGGAAATTCGGGGAGATCGGGGTTTCGTTTCAAAACTCCCGGAAAACCTGTTCCTCTAAACTCCCCGAAAAGGTGGAACGAGGATTCTGTCAGAAAACTTGAAACACAGATTGCGAAGAGGGAGAACTGCCCGAATCTGTACGAACTGAAAACTGTCCGAAAGTAGGGTCGTAAATCCCTTTACCAGGTTCCACCTTGGGCTTTATCAAAGAAATACGAACGTAAGTAATTAGCTCCTGAGGAACTCCCAAGTTCACTGCCAGACAACAGAAGGCCAGTAACATTATTTGCATTATTTGGGCCCCAGTGGTACATAAAAATACCTCAAATTATATGTATTATTGCTAGGGCACACAAGTTGCGTTAGACACACAAGGTTCCAGAAATTGAGTTTGGCGTTGGACCCACCGAATTTACCAACTATTTATACTTTTTTTATTTTCCCATCTAATCTATACCTTCGCTGATGGACTGACTATAGGATGTTAAGTTTGTTTGAGAAGTGAGCGTAGCGACGGGGACCATCTGATTTTTCTTCAATCCGTGTCTAAGATAACTCATGTGTCTAACGTAACCGACGCCCTCAGCTCACTTTCTCTCGCCGTGTGTCTAAGATGCATCTCCCCAAAAACCTGAGGTTCTATTATTGGCACCAGATATAAGCTTTTCAGTAATTTCTGTTTTCGAACCTTATGAATAGTCAGGGCTCGAATTCGGGGGCCCGAAATTTGAAGAAAAACGAACTATTTAGACGAAAACCACTAGAATATGCATTTATTCTGAAAACCGCGGTTTTATGCATTTCTATGTTCGATAAATTTAAACTCTGTTGGTCCCAGAGTGGTGAAATTACCAACAAAAGGCTTCTTTCAATGTTTACTATTCAGGAAAAAAAATCAAATATGCCGAGCCCCAATTTTGACTATAACATAAGCCCCACACCTCGTGGGCTTGTCTTGCAGGTCGGCTCCTCTATCCCTCTAAATATGACTAGGGATTCTTAGGTTTTTACCTATATTTTCCTAGGTCCAATAATTCAAACATTCGCCGTCAATAAAGATTTATTGATAAAAATTCCATATCTCATTTTTGTAGGTATACACAAGTTTTACACGTTCTAAATAAATATAATTGACTGCCATGGATAATTAATTCTTAAAATAGCCAGCAATGGCTGATTGATTGACTGTCATGGATAAAAATATTCCTTCAAAATAGCCTAACATTCATTCATTCATTGCCCTGAGCAGACATTCGGACAGTTTTCGAAATCGAAACGGGGATTTTCCATTCTGCCGGAATATTTTCGGACAGTTCTGCAGCTTTCTGTTTTCCGACAGTTTCCTGGCCCTACTTTCGGAGACATTCACGTGAACTCCTTGAACTCCCCGAATCGGTTTTGGGGCAGAAATTCGGACAGTCTCCTGGTCTGGCAGTTTCCAAGTTCCCCATAGGAGAGGGGTGCAATGACAACAAAAATAACGGAAAAATCTAGTTTCAATTAAGATATCTAGGTATAGATTGACCAATGCGCAATATCGATCGGTCAGAAGCTGCAGTTTTTCTATTTGTATATGCAGGTAATGTTCAAAGTAGTATGGTGTAAGTAAATGGGAACTATACTGACAAATTCGCCTGCATGATAAAAACTCGGAGGAACATCGTAACGGTAATATCCGCTGGTATCTGCCACTCATCTTGATCCAGTTTGTGCGTTTATAGGAGAGTTCTCATGTAAATAATGTGAAGAATGCGGTGGTACAAAAACGTATTTATTTTCTATAATGATAATGGACGCATAAAAACTTTGTGACCTAGCTCATCTGCATTTAAATTTTAGTCCAATTCAAAACCAAACTAATTGAATAAAAGCAAAGTAAATTCTTAAATAAAAGCTTGGCAAGTACCTACATACAATTTCCAGTAAATGAATAATGAAGTCAATTCAATTCCATTTACATAAATGAATTGAAATCAATTATTTCAATCAAATATAGCATTTCCAAGTCGAATTGAGAATTTTCCAAACCAAATTGAGTTTTTCCAAACCAAATTGAGAATTTTCCAAACCAAATGGAGATTTTTCCAAACCAATTTGAAAATTTTCCAAAACAACTGGAGAATTTTCGTAACTAAAAATGTTCTAAAAAAGAAAGGAGAAGGGAATCATCCAAACCAAAGTGACAATGTTTCAAAGCAAATCAAAACTTTTAATTAGGAATAAAATTGCATAATACATCGTTGAAAGAAAGAAATTCGAATTTTTTCATAAAAAAAATCACATTTTTGAGAAAAATTTGGTATTATGAAAATTCAATGTAGAGAGTTCCCAGCTGCTGCGTTCGTTAATTGCACGAACACATACATTGAATTTTCATGATACCTAATTTTTCTCAAAAATATGAAAAATGTGATTTATTTTAAATGAAAAATTGCAAATTTCTTCCTTCTAACGATGTATTGTGCAATTTTATTCCTAATTAAAAGTTTTGATTTGCTTTGGATGATTCCCTTCTCCTTTCTTTTTTAGAACATTTTTAGTTAGGAAAATTCTCCAATTGTTTTGGAAAATTCTCAAATTGGTTAGGAAAAATCTCAAATTGGTTTGGAAAAATCTCAAATTGGTTTGGAAAATTCTCAATTCAACTTGGAAATGGTATACAACAAAACTAATCACTAGGTCCCAGAGTAACAGATCACGTCATTAATAAAACATGAAAATGAACTAGTACAACAAAAGTCACCGTTAGGATATATGTACAAACACATAGGCGTGAATATATTAATAACGAGCTAATCAGTCCAAAAATCAGACTAGGTCACGAATTTCATTTATAGGATAACATTTAAAAGTTGATACATTAAGGTGTGGGGGCTACAAGCAAGGCCATGCAGCCTGCTTCGCAAGCTCCAAACGCTCCATTGCAGGCTGCCAATGCTGGAACAGCAGCAATTTGAGATCCTGGGACAGTGCCAAAGGTGAACCCTGCCGCGGAGAAACAGGCACAGACCACAGCAGCACAGCCGGCGTAACACACTCCCGCAGCTATTGGTCCACCTTCAGAGCCTGTGAATAGGGTTGAGCCAATCAATAGCGTCAAGAGCAGAGTGGTGTATTTGGGTGCCATCCTGTAACCATATAGAAATTTCTTAGGTATAGTTGAGTGACAGAAGTGATGTAACTATTTCATTCCATCACCTGAAGTTAGCCTGAGTCGCAACAATCTAAAAGAGTGCGGTTACATTGGCACCAGCTTCAGCTGATTTCTCAACTCTGCCAATTGTGGCCATCAATGGGTTTTGTGGGGTGGGGGCTTGATGTAAAGAAAAACTGAATTTGTGCAGTATGACCATATGATCAAATTTTCATAATTTTGCACATTTGTATATTATAATTTGTCAATTTTTCTATTTGAGCACTGCGTGCACAGAAATTGTTAACTATCAAATTTAAGACAACTAGTTTTTTTCTGAATATTCTGTTGTAGGTACAAACCTATTTTGGGATTTTAAACCATTTTTCGTGCAGTTTATACAGGGCACCATATACATAAACAATGCATAACGTACACTATCACTAAACTGACCTCCACCCGAAATTTGGTTTAAAATGTCAAAAGTCCAGTCATGCAGCATGACCCCATGAGCGAATTTTTGAAGAAATCTTCGACATTTCAGTCGCTATTGATCGTGTAGAGAAATTTTAGTTTATGATTTTGATAGACAAACATGGAATCAAATTATTAATTCAAGTCCTAAAACAGTTGAGCGTAAAACATTAAAGAGAGCGACTGAGAGAATCGGAGGACGGAATATTTCACCGAGTAAACTCATCAGTTGTGATTACATTTTTTGTTTGTTTAACAAGCACCTACTACCTACGTTTTAAACAGCATGGTTCTAGGATTGGTTATACAGGGATACTTCCATAAGAGTAGTTCAATCTGAATTTGGACAATGTTTCATGCAAATATTACCGATTTTTACAACTAGCGAACGGCATTATTTCGATTTTTGACTGATTTTTCAACTTTGAAATTTTTGAAAACTTTATACATATTCTTATAGGAAATTTTACGCTGATTCCGAATATACCACATGTTAGTATGCTGAAAAAATTATTTCGCACAACAAATCGCAAAAAACAGGCTATTTTGACATTGTTGACTACATTTTTGAAAATTTCAACCCGAAGATGTAATCCGATCATGCTGGCCAACGAACTTGAACTTTCGTTTTGTGTCCTTAACATTTTAAAATTTGTTTGAAGTTTCTAGCACAATTCTACGGACAGTTATCGTCTGGAATGACACATACATACATACATACATATATACATACATATATACATATATACATACATACATAAAAAAATGCGTTAAACTTCAGAATATGATTCAGAATAGCCTGAAACGAATTTCTGCATAAAATTTTTTCAAAAATTCACATTCTACAAATTTTGAGGCGAGAGCAATAGCTTAATTTTCTTCAAAAATTCGCTAAAAAAGACCCCCTGAATTTTTTCAGATTTTTTGCATAACAAAAACCTACGCCGGTAGCTCGATTTTGGTTTTTGAAATACTTTTTTTTTTTTTTTTTTTTTTTTACCAATATCAAACTTTTGTATATAACTTTTACAAAGTTCTTTGTAAAATTGTGAAACTTTGAATACTTTACGTTTTTTTGGGTCGCTGAACTCGAATGTGCAGTCAAAACAAGTCGACAGCAACCACTTTTGATAGTTAGGAATCTCAAAATCGTGTCAAAAATAAGAATTTTTCAAAATTCCAATGAAATAAAAACAAAAAATTAAATATTGAAAATTTGCTTTTTTTGTTGAATTTAATTATTATTCTTCCAGCAATACGTAAAAATACGAATTTTCATAATTTTACAATGAATTATTTTGACGATTTTGAGATTCCAAACCAGGCGCGGATCCAAGGGGGGGGGTCACAGGGGTCATGACCCCCCCCCCCCCCCCCCCCCCCCCCCCCCCCCCCCCAGAATCACAGCCTGCATTTCAAAAAGCAGAGCTGAACGACAACGAATTGTTGACAAACCCAATAACAAAAAAAAATCAAACGACCAAAACGAACCCAATTTTTGTAAAATCAAAAACCAGAAACAAACCAAACGACCAAAGTTAACTTACCATATTGCTAACTAAAAACATTGGAAACAAAATATAACAATAATAACGACTGATCTTTTTATAGAATACTGATTTTTTTATGTATTTGGTTTGTAGCAACACTTGTGATTGTTTACATTTGTAAAAGTTCTAACTGGGACGATCATTTATAACACAAAGTCTAATTTTCTATTTTGTTTCGTAAATCTGTTGATTATCGCATCGGTGTCTAATTCGATGTCGCGATGAACGTGTAACAATGCAAGCCCAGCTTCTGCCATTTGTTGTCGTTTATGGGCGCTGTGGGGTCATCATGGAAGAGAGTAGCCTAACCGATCTGTTTAACCTAATTTATGCTGTTCTCAGTACAGAAGAAGTTACGACAGGTCACGCTTATGCTAGAGATGTTAAGAGCCCACCTCCTTGCTCATCGAGCTCTGGCCTCGTTAATATTGAAGAATATTCAGTTTTCGCATTTATTTTGATCTGAAATAGAACAAGTGTTGTATGGCAGGTGGTGGTTGTGGGATCGATTAAGAATTCAGCTTATAATTAAAAACGTGAATGCAAAAGGAAATTCTAACTCAGAAGTTCAACTCCCGTTCTCGTTTACTTTCCTGCCAAATTCAGTAAAATTGATCCTGAATTCACTGAGATCAAGATCAACAATCGATTGTTGTGGTTTCAATGTTCTGATTTGCAAACTCTGAAGTTAGCTACGCTGCCATAAAAGGCGCCACTTTGTTTGAAAACATATTAGGACACTTTTTTAGAAGAAAATTGAAAATAAATACATTTATCAGCTAAATAATTAATAAATATTAAAAAATATTTTTTACATAAACAATGAATTTTATAAATAATTACAATTAGTTTTTAAGTAGACAAATTGGACGAATTTAGGCATAAGGTTATTCTGGCTTTGTCAGTCTGTAAGAAAATTCGGTTTGTATTGTTCGTTTGGTTATTTTGTTATTTTTGTTATTTTTTATATTGTTCTACCCTGTGACCCCCTCCGGAAAAAATTTCTGGATCCGCCCCTGTTACAAAGAAGTTTGTAAAAGTTATTTTCAAAAGTCTGATATTGGCAAAAAAAGCGTACCTATTTCAAAAACCAAAATCGAGCTACCGGCGTAGGTTTTTGTTATGCAAAAAATCTGAAAAATTTCAAGGGTCATTTTTTTGACATTTTCATCCAAATTTAGGCATCCCGCTTGAACGTTGTTCATTTCGTTAGTTCCCACACGCCATTTTAGCGAATTTTTGAAGAAAATTAAGCTATTGCTCTCGCCTCAAAATTTGTAGAATGTGAATTTTTGAAAAATTTTTATGCAGAAATCCGTTTCAGGCTATTCTGAATCATATTCTGAAGTTTAACGCAGTTTTAGCGAATTTTCTTAGAAAATGAAGCTATTGCAATGGCTCCAAAAATTTTAAAATAAAAATTTTCAAAAATTTTCTTCATCGAAATCTGTTTTGAGGCATTCTGAAATGATTCCTGGATTTTAACGCTTTTTTATATGTATATATATATATATATATATATATATATATATGTATATATATATATATGTATGTGTCATTCCAGACGATAACTCTCGATAGAATTGAGATAAAAACTTCGTTCTTTCGCCAAAAAATCAAGTATTTCAAAAGAAAGGATGAGTTCGTTGGACAACAATTTTTGAGCACATTAAATTGGTCAAATTTCGAAAAATGTACCCAAAAAATCACTAAAAATGGCTAAAAACGGCCAAAAATCGTAAAATTTTTATTTTTTTGTAGAGTTTTAGTCAAAACTAAATTTTCAACGATTAACTAGGCCATTAAAAATTGTTGCTCAAAATTATGATGAAAAACGTACTTAAATGTCATTAAAATTTGCTAAAAAACGTACTTAAACTGCAAAAAAATTTAAAAATCAAAAATCCCTTTTGAATCAGTGAAATTTTATTTCGAATAAGTTTTTTGCCATAAAATTCGTTTTTAACCATTTCTGTCAACTAAAATTGATCCAATTTCAATGCAATTTAACATACTATAGTACGATAGATAGTTTATGAAAATTCGCTCATACGATCATGCTGCATGACTGGAACTTTTTTTGACATTTTCATCCAAATTTAGGCATCCCGCTTGAACGTTGTTCATTTCGTTAGTTCCCACACGCCATTTTAGCGAATTTTTGAAGAAAATTAAGCTATTGCTCTCGCCTCAAAATTTGTAGAATGTGAATTTTTGAAAACATTTTATGCAGAAATCCGTTTCAGGCTATTCTGAATCATATTCTGAAGTTTAACGCATTTTTTTATGTATGTATGTATGTATGCATGTATATATGTATGTATGTGTCATTCCAGACGATAACTGTCCGTAGAATTGTGGTAGAAACTTCAAACAAATTTTAAAATGTTAAGGACACAAAACGAAAGTTCAAGTTCGTTGGCCAGCATGATCGGATTACATCTTCGGGTTGAAATTTTCAAAAATGTAGTCAAAAATTTCAAATAGCCTGTTTTTTGCGATTTGTTGTGCGAAATCATTTTTTCAGCATACTAATATGTGGTATATTCGGAATCAGCGTAAAATTTCCTATAAGAATATGTATCAAGTTTTCAAAAATTTCAAAGTTGAAAAATCAGTCAAAAATCGAAATAATGCCGTTCGCTAGTTGTAAAAATCGGTAATATTTGCATGAAACAGTCCAAATTCAGATTGAACTACTCTTATGGAAGTATCCCTGTATAACCAATCCTAGAACCATGCTGTTTAAAACGTAGGTAGTAGGTGCTTGTTAAAAAAAAAAAAAAAAAAAAAAAAAAAAAAAAAAAAAAAAAAAAAAAAAAAAAAAAAAAAAAAAAAAAAAATGTAATCACAACTGATGAGTTTACTCTGTGAAATATTCCGTCCTCCGATTCTCTCGGTCGCTCTCTTTAATGTTTTACGCTCAACTGTTTTAGAACTTGATGAAGCTTCAATACTGACTGTGGCTTAGAAAATATCAGCCATGAAATTATGAAGAAGTTCTATTTATGTACTTCTAAAATTTCTCTACACGATCAATAGCGACTGAAATGTCGAAGATTTCTTCAAAAATTCGCTCATGGGGTCATGCTGCATGACTGGACTTTTTCTTTTCTGCTACACTTGTAAATTTAGCTTCTACAAGTGTTACTTTTCTACACTTGTACTCTTTGTTTTGTTGAAACACTTGTTCTAGTTTACAGTGCATTACAAGTACCTGTACTTGTTATCTTGTACACTTGTAACTTGTTGTTTTATGAAAGGGCCCCATTTGTTTATGTATGTCTCAAAAAGAACAGCCGGCGCTTAGATTTCCCGACTTTTTATTCAAAAATTTAATTTTTAGCAAACACTGTCTTAGAAAGCTTAACTTTTTTCCAAACCTACTCGCAGCAAAATTTTTATCGTGTTTTTATATTGTAACTTTCAACAATTTAATGTTATTATAGCGAGTTAAAGTAGGTACCTACGCCTGAAAAATGTAACTTCCATGTGATATATAATAGACAACGCTGTCTGATCACAATAAAGGTTTATTCATCTATTATTTTCTTTAATTACAGGACGTAAGTGAGGACAACAGGGAATGATTTGGTTGCAAATTGCCAGTAGGTACCTAGGTATAGTAATTTCCCAGAGACCATCGGCATCTCTTATCCGTGAACAATGAAATTCTCAAGGAACCACTTCAATTTATGGATCCTAGCCCGTAGAACGCCTGAGGTTTTAATCGAAATCCGATGAAAACTATCAATTGAGGAGAAGGCGTCAAAACCCCACAAGTCACAAAAGAAATTTTAACACAGAATGTGTTTTAGCCATGGACTAACTAGCCGAAAATGGAACGCGGGATGGTAACGAAATGTGTGACGGATGATTTTCACGTACAACCGAGTCGTTGCTAGGGATATGGTACTTCGTCGTTTTTCATCCCACAAAATTCGTTGACCATTCGTTCGAAAGCTCTCGATTTATCCAACAATATTATGTTAACTACTGCGAAGTGCGTGTCCAAGAAACTGAGTTATGAGCATGGTTATATAAATAATTGTTTACACACAGGTGATCATTCTCAATAATTGATATTGTGAACATGATTGCAACCGCTTGTTAATTTCTGATGATTTCATTGAGCTGGTGTTTCGATGATTTGATTCATAGCAGGTGATCCGATTATTGCGAGAACGGTTTGATTTTTGAAGCAGTGGTTTAATCATTTTAATAGGTAATTTCTATACTTTACACTCTAGGAAGCTGTAATTTCGTATGTAGCCTCTTTAGGACATTTACTTGACGATGCTCAGGGTCCGGATCAGATGTGTGGCTCTTAAAGCTAATTTCTATGCTTTACATTCTAGGAAGCTGTAATTTCGTATGTAGCCTCTTTAGGACATTTACTTGACGATGTCCAGGGTCCGGATCAGATGAGTGGCTTTTAAAGCTAATTTCTATACTTTACACTCTAGGAAGCTGTAATTTCGTATGTAGCCTCTTTAGGACATTTACTTGATAAATCGCTCTTGATTTATCACGAATTTATTTCGTATTTTTTTTCGTAGTTTCATACTATAACTATATAAATTGATGTTATAAATGAATAGTAAACAATGACGCTTGTTTGGTTGTCACTTGGTTGCGCGACAACGCAAACACATTCTGTGTTTCAATAATTTCGTCCGAAGTATGTAAATAGAGGTAACCGGAGGTCCAGGGGGCTTGCCCTCTGGCGAGGCGCGGAGCGCCGAGTTTTTTTAAGTTAGCATTGGTTTCTTGTTCTTTGTGATCAGCTGAATTTTTATATCATTTCAAGTGAGCATTTATGTTAATCGAAATCGGTGATAGTGAAATGGATGGTACAGTGACAGTGAGAGATGGTAATCAAGGTACGAGGAGAAAGGCAAAAACCAGTAGTTCGCGTGAAATTGCTAAAAAAGTAAGGCATTCGTTTCCATCTTATTCAAAAGCATTCATACCACGTAAGCACAACAGTAAAGCTTACCAGTGCTTCAAAATTCAGCCAGGGGATGCTTTAATTCCGCCAGATATCTATGGATCGTGTGACAAGATAGGTACTCCAGGATCAAATGGTCAGCAGATACATACAATGTGTGACTTTTTTCTAGGTACTACCTACCTATTCACAATTATGTATTTGTTTTAATTTTTCCATTCACATCCGATTTACTCAAATTTTATATTCAAGTATTAAATCAAATTGAATTTTAATCCATTTTTAACAATTAAAAATTTGGTTCAGCATGAAACGTTTAAAATGGCATATTATCTTTACCCTAGTTTCAATTTTTCCTCTGAATGAGGAACACCAAAACCCCGTTAAGTCCTCCATATGTTTTCGCCAAAACACCGCAAGTAAGAAAAAAATCAATCAAACCCCACTTGTCCAAACTAAAATTAGGATTTTTCAACTTTAGTGGCAGTATGATTTGAATCGAGTAGGTAGGTAAGTAAGTAGGTACCTATACCAAGTTTCTAAAGTCTCCTACAAGACAGAAGTAAAAATACGCAAGTTTTTTTCTGTAGAACAATATGGAACAGTTTTTCCTTAATTCTGAAAAATTTGATTTGATGGACTAGCGGGGTTTTGCATGGCTCCTCCTCAGGTTGTACTTATGTTAAAAATCAAAAGAAAACGCTTGCATACAAGTCTGCAACGCATTAGGACATTTCATGTCTTTCCCCTCCCTCCTTCTTCCCTTCCATCTTCTAGCAATCTTGTCTTCCTCTGTGGATTACATTTTTTTCAATATAAAGAAAACAAACGTCCTAAGGAGGCTACCAGCCAAATTTCAGCTTCCTACGGTTGATAGGGAAGAAGTTAGCTTCAGGAGCCACTCAGTTGATCAAAACCCTCTGCACCTTACTGTTCACGTCCTAAGGAGGCTACCAGCCAAATTTCAGCTTCCTACGGTTGATAGGGAAGAAGTTAGCTTCAGGAGCCACTCTGCTGATCAAGACCCTGTACACCTTATTGTTCATGTCCTAAGGAGGCTACCAGCCAAATTTCAGCTTCCTAGGGTTGATAGGGAAGAAGTTAGCTTCAGGAGCCACTCTGCTGATCAAGACCCTGTACACCTTATTGTTCATGTCCTAAGGAGGCTACCAGCCAAATTTCAGCTTCCTAGGGTTGATAGGAAAGAAGTTAGCTTCAGGAGCCACTCAGTTGATCAAAACCCTCTGCACCTTACTGTTCACGTCCTAAGGAGGCTACCAGCCAAATTTCAGCTTCCTACGGTTGATAGGGAAGAAGTTAGCTTCAGGAGCCACTCTGCTGATCAAGACCCTGTACACCTTATTGTTCATGTCCTAAGGAGGCTACCAGCCAAATTTCAGCTTCCTAGGGTTGATAGGGAAGAAGTTAGCTTCAGGAGCCACTCTGCTGATCAAGACCCTGTACACCTTATTGTTCATGTCCTAAGGAGGCTACCAGCCAAATTTCAGCTTCCTAGGGTTGATAGGAAAGAAGTTAGCTTCAGGAGCCACTCAGTTGATCAAAACCCTCTGCACCTTATTGTTCACGTCCTAAGGAGTCTACCAGCCAAATCATAATAATCATATAGCCAAATTTCAGCTATAATCATATAGGTACCTACCTACCTCACTTCTACGAATCATAATAATCATTGAGCATATTTCGTTACGTAACGTTACATAACGAAAATTTGGTTGTGTGCCATAGCAAAGACATGAAATGTCAAAAACGCGCTAGATGCTGCTATTGATCAGGAATGTGATGCAATTCGCAAGGGAGCATAGGGCTCAACCTACCTATTTAATCAATATTGGACTGCAATTGCTGTTTCGCTGCTACAAGGACTACATACTCGTATTTGTTCTGAAACGTAAAATGTGAGAGGGCATATTTATTTTAGGTAATCATTGTCTGCTAAATTGGCCGTCTCGAAACCAATAATTATAAATCTCTCCATAAAAATTTACAGAATTTTTATTGCCACACTGAGCTTACTACGCTTCTGGCTAATAACATATGGGGAAATTACTTCATTATAAAGCTTTTTGAAAACAGATTGTAACTACTCATATCATGCTGTAGCCAAACTGTTCCTCAACTAACTATATATGGACAACTTGTCTGAAAATAAAAGGGAAACTACGAATTTGGGTTTAAAAAAAACCAAAGGAAGCTATCGGAATCTATTGACGCATTAGGAATATGTCTGAAGATAACTTTGAAACTTTTAAATTTCTTGAGTAGGTACCTACCTACAGTATTAACTCATTTACGTACCTAGCAATTTAATTTTCGCATTGATCCAAAAAGATACTCGAAAAATAAAAAATGCTTAAAAAAATAGGTAGTAGGCATATTTGCATTTATAACAAGTCCCTCTTGCTTTTAATTTGGTAAAACTATAAGCACTGCATAGCTACATAAGTTGATTAAGCTGACTTTCGGAACTACCTGCCTTCAATAGTGACAATAAGGTATATTTACGGTGACCAAATTTATCTTAAGCAAAATCGGGACGGATAGAACTATCAAGGGGGCTGAGGGGTATAGAATACCCTCCATGGGGAGGAGGGTCCGGGGGTCCGTAAAAGTTTGAATTTTTTACCCTTTAAAAGCTTGTTTTTAAGCCTATTTCATCCATTCAAACATTGGTTTATTAAGAGCTTCGTATCAAACTAAAAATATGTAATATTCATTAAAGAATGTGGTACTAAGAATTACATGACAAAATAATTTCAAGGAGTTTATTACATACACAGAAAGAATATGTACCTTTCGCACGAACAAACTGAACTTCACGAACAATATCTTATAGTCAAATAAACAAACATTAATTTTCCAAAAAATGAAAAAATAAAAGTTAACAGAGCAGTCTGTTTACATCATTGTTCTTGTTATATTTTTTCACTAGGGGGGGGGGGGGGGGGGGGGGGGGGGGGGGGGGGGTGGGGGGGGGGGGGTTACTCTTTTAGCGAATTTTTGAAGAAAATTAAGCTATTGCTCTCGCCTCAAAATTTGTAGAATGTGAATTTTTGAAAAAAAAATTATGCAGAAATCCGTTTCAGACTATTCTGAATCATATTCTGAAGTTTAACGCATTTTTTTTATGTATGTATGTATGTATGTATGTATGTATGTGTCATTCCAGACGATAACTGTCCGTAGAATTGTGCTAGAAACTTCAAACAAATTTTAAAATGTTAAGGACACAAAACGAAAGTTCAAGTTCGTTGGCCAGATTGATCGGATTACATCTTCGGGTTGAAATTTTCAAAAATGTAGTCAAAAATTTCAAAATAGCCTGTTTTTTGCGATTTGTCGTGCGAAATAATTTTTTCAGCATACTAACATGTGGTATATTCGGAATCAGCGTAAAATTTCCTATAAGGGACCTTTTCCGTTAATTCACTACCATTCATTTTCATTCTAACCTGTATGTCCAACTAATCTGTATTTTTACTAAGGGATTGACTTCTTGATGTTATTTATTTTTGAGATGTGAGCTTGCAAGCATCCATACCACCAAACTATTCACATCATTCTGACCTACACTTCCAACTAATCTGTATTTTTACTAAGGGATTTACTACTAGATGTTGTGTATTTTTTAGATGCGAGCTTGCGAGCATCCAGACCACTAAACTATACACAGCATTCTGATCTATTTTACCACAGTGGACGTGGACTTAATGATTGGGGAACAGTTCTTAGAACAATAGAATATATATCTAGCGGTAGTGAATTAACGGAAACGAATAAAAGGGGTGGTAGTGAATTAACGGAAAAGGTCCCCTATAAGAATATGTATCAAGTTTTCAAAAATTTCAAAGTTGAAAAATCAGTCAAAAATCGAAATAATGCCGTTCGCTAGTTGTAAAAATCGGTAAAATGGGATAGGTATGTACCTCAATAACCAATATGTTCGATATTGGATATAATTATCAAATAGTGGAGTGAAGAAATAACATGAAGCAGTTAAAATTCAAGAATTTACCTAATCGAATCGTTGATAAATCAACAATAATTGGGATTTAATGCTAGTATTAAATATTTTCAATTTCTTTCATGTTGCTACGGAAAAACCAAGTGACACTTCCCCACAATTTAGGCTGTCAATAGATGCACAGAGACTACAGTTTGTCTGTCAATTTCTTGCTGTAGGATACTAGATTCGAATGCAACTGACTTTATATCACTCGTAATATAAAGCCTCATCATCGATTGGCTGTGGAAATACGTTTCGTTCATATGACGTCGGTATGTTATTTTATTTTATGTCAAGATTTGATGATGTAATGATAGGATACTGTTAAGATTTCAACTGCCTTCAATACTGACCACATTGTACATCGAAATCTATGAATATTTACCTACATTTGTCTTTAAATCTACAAGATTAGTTTAATAATAATAAAGTATGAGTACCTCCTAATTATTTTTAATAATTGACATGGATATGTCTTTGCTCTGGGGGGTCAACCTCTGGCGGTGTTAGCGAATTTTTGAAGAAAATTAAGCTATTGCTCTCGCCTCAAAATTTGTAGAATGTGAATTTTTGAAAAAAATTTATGCAGAAATCCGTTTCAGGCTATTCTGAATCATATTCCGAAGTTTAACGCATTTTTTTATGTATGTATGTATGTATGTATGTATGTATGTATGTATATATGTATGTATGTATGTATATATGTATGTGTCATTCCAGACGATAACTGTCCGTAAAATTGTGCTAGAAACTTCAAACAAATTTTAAAATGTTAAGGACACAAAACGAAAGTTCAAGTTCGTTGGCCAGCATGATCGCATTACATCTTCGGGTTGAAATTTTCAAAAATGTAGTCAAAAATTTCAAAATAGCCTGTTTTTTGCGATTTGTTGTGCGAAATAATTTTTTCAGCATACTAACATGTGGTATATTCGGAATCAGCGTAAAATTTTCTATAAGAATATGTATCAAGTTTTCTAAAATTTTTTATGTTGAAAAATCAGTCAAAAATCGAAATAATGCCGTTCGCGAGTTGTAAAAAACTACTCTTAGGGAAGTATCCCTGTATAACCAATCCTAGAACCATGCTGTTTAAAACGTAGATACCTAGTAGGTGCTGGTTAAAAAAAAAAAAAAAGAAAAAAAAAGGAATTACAACTGATGAGTTTACTCTTCACTTACTTGTGAAATATTCCGTCCTCCGATTCTCTCGGTCGCTCTCTTTAATGTTTTACGCTCAACTGTTTTAGGACTTGATGTAGCTTTAATACTGACTGTGGCTTAGAAAATATCAGCCATGAAATTATGAAGAAGTTCTATTTATGTACGTACTAGCACGCAGACCCGTTAATCAGTAACGTTAATCTCAAGGCCTCCCTCCATCGAAATCTATGAATATTTACCTACATTTGTCTTTAAATCTACAAGATTAGTTTAATAATAATAAAGTATGAGTACTTCCTAATTATCAATCAAAATCATAAACTAAAATTTCTCCACACGATCTATAGCGACTGAAATGTCGAAGATTTCTTAAAAATTCGCTCATGGGGTCATGCTGCATGACTGGACTTTTTTTCACGTACAACCCATCCGTTGCTAGAGGAATGGAACTTCCGCAGTTTTCATCGCACAAAAATCGTTCGCCACTCGTTGGAAAGCGCTTGATTTAAGTGATAAATGTTCAAATCTCAAGCTACCAGTTTCCCCCTCCTAACGTACCTGGCTAATTTCCCAAACTAAGTTGATTGGACTATAAACAATTTTAATAAGACGGTTACAATATTCTTAAGGTAAAGCAATAGCATCATTTACTCCACTCCAAAGGAAACATGTTCATCCTCTTGACAACAGTCGAGGACAACTCGAGGACAACCGTTATGAAATCCCCAATCAAAGACATATCCATGTAACATGGTTTCTGCTTGTAAAGCGGATAGTGGAACTCGTTTACGAGTTTCTGACCAGTTTTTTATTCCATGTTTGTCTATCAAAATCATAAACTAAAATTTCTCTACACGATCAATAGCGACTGAAATGTCGAAGATTTCTTCAAAAATTCGCTCATGGGGTCATGCTGCATGACTGGACTTTTAATTTGGTAAAACTATAAGCACTGCATAGCTACATAAGTTGATTAAGCTGACTTTCGGAACTACCTGCCTACAATAGTGACAATAAGGTATACTGCAGAGTTCTTACCTTGAAAAAGGGTGATGGGCGTTGAGAAGCAGCTACGTGGCTTGTAGACGAGTGGTCTGAATAGGATGTGCGGATTGTGCGGGCGGCCAGCGAACCAGCTTCTCATATACCCCTTTTTCCTGTTATTCACATTTTCGCAGCTCTCCTATTGGCCGGCAAACCTGTGGTTCACGCATTTCCAGAAGTTTTCATTGGTTCATAAACTGGAATGCATTTGCGGTACTGCGAATAACGTCACGTAGCTCGCTGTTGCGGAACGACTCTAAAAATAGATCGCCGCAAGCCAAAATCAAACCGAATATCTGCGTTCTAAGATGCATCATGAAAAGAGAAAGATTATTTCATGAAGATACTCTTACTCTACTTAAAGTAGACAAATTACACAACAATATTTTGATTGAGTATTGCAGGAGAACTTTATTTCAAAAAATGTTTAAACATGCCACGAATTTAATGTGTTAAAAATAAAAACAAATTAATAAATCCAAAATGACCATGGGTGCGAAAAAGTAGGGGAGTGTGGGGTGATACTGCTGAGATTTCGGAATGCGGAATGTTCAAGGTTGATTTTCCAGGGTTTTCCCGAGATTTTCCGGGATGTTTTGGTATCAAAATTCTCAAATTAGCGTGTAGCATATAAATCCGCTGAGACTGTCATCGATTTCGCTTTATTTTGATGAAATTGGCAAAATACTGAATGTTCCAGGACGATTTTAACAGAATGTTTCGGTATCAAATATCTCAGCTCGTCGTATAGGTACGGTGACCATACGTCCGGCGAGCGGGCGGTGGAGTGAGAGGGGGCGCCGGCGCCGCGGCACCTTGTGGTGGGTACGGCCGGCGCCGGCGTTCCTTCGAGGCATGAATATATGTTTTTTCAAGGTCATATTTGTGTGTTAATACCAAAGCTTTTCCTACGCATATTTAATAACATATCCTCTCGACTTTTCGTACGTGCTTAGATAAAGATATTATTAAGGCAATAACTATTTGAATAGATTGGAGCTCAAATCGAGAAATATAAACATGCGTATATAATTATAGAAGTATAGGTTGTGGCAACTCGAAATAGGATACGCCGAGGAGTCTGGACGGGCCTTATGACGTACGCTAGCCAACTAAAACTATGATCATACTCAATTGAAAAAATAATAAACCTTTGTGAAATAATTTGCAGCGTTTTTCCATTGTAAAAGCAAAAAAGTAGTGGCAGTTTATGGAAGGTTCATCAGCTGTTTTGGAGAAGTTTGAGGAAGGTAGATTAGGTGGTTGTGTGTACCCCACCTTCCTTTTAAGAGTGTTCTTCATGCCGTTGTGTCTTTCCCTAACCCTAAAATGTCTCTCCCTATTACACTAGTTTTTTGAAAAACTGTATCTCCAAAACTATCAACATTAGTGTGTGCATGCTTACAGAGGTTGTTAAGGACCATGTAACTAGGGTGGAGGCACCGATAGTAGCCACCCCTGCCAGTAGTAGCCACTCATGAACTTGAGATTTGAAAAATAAGGATTTGGCACCATCAAGACATACGACATTAGCACCATTTTAAAGCAGGAGACGTCAGCTACGCATTCCAACCGTTCTCGCCATAATCAAGAAACCAGTGTGATTAACAACACGGCTTATAACCCAGATGGACTGCCAGTTGATCAGATGAGCTCCTCACCAACGGTTTTGATTAAGGACGAAGTCCTTGTTTACCTCAATATTTCACTTCATTCTAGGACTTTTTGAGATAGTTTCGTTTTATTCACGTTCCTTGGTGATTTCTTGATGTATTTCAAGTTGTTTCACGTAGGATTTTAGACAATTAGGGTCATATTTGTGGGGTGGCTACTACCAGTTCTTGAAAACCTAGCGAATTTCTGTAGTAGCCATGATGTGGCCACTACTGAGTTTTCGTGTTTTTTCACATTAAACATGAAAATGAACTAGATTTTCATCAGGATCACAGTGATCTAATTAGTTTTCCTGAAAAATTAGAGGTTCCAGTAGTGGCCAGGAGGTGGCTACTACTGGTCCCTAACAGTGGCTACTAATAAAGATTTTGGTGGCTACTACCAGTTCTTGAAAACCTAGCAAATTTCTATAGTAGCCATGACGTGGCCACTACTGAGTTTTCGTGTTTTTTCATATAGAACGTAAAAATAAACTAGATTTTCATCAGTATCACAGCGATATAATTAGTTTTCCTGAAAAATGAGTATTTCCAGTAGTAGCCAGGGGGTGGCAACTACTGGTCCCTTACAGTGGCTACTACTAAAGATTTTGTGGCTACTACAAGCGACAGATCTTGGTTTCCTTTTCTTCGATTTTTGCAAAACAAATCAACTCCTTTAATTTTTTAAAATAGCCATTCGATAGAGCAGGCATTGGGGAAAAGGAAAAATACAGGATTGGAAGAAAGAACGGGGAAATGGAGAAGTTACGTTGTAAATACCGAAACTGGGCTGCTTAAGGGTGGCTACTACTGGTGCCTCTACCCTAAGACATTTTCGAGGGAAAACATCCAAAACTCGACTTTGGTGTCCGACAAAAAAATGTAGTCAAATTGTACCGTTTCAGGATTTTCACTTGTAGTTTTTAATTTCTTTGATTCCAGCTTGCGCACCTCCTCCAGGAAAATATGACCCCAAGTACGAAGTCAAGGTGAAGGGAGCCGTAATAGAAAAGAGCAAGCGGTTCGTAGAAGGCAAACAGGAGCCAGCGCCTTCCGTCACTAGCCAGGACTCTGCCAGTTCATGCTCACATGGCTACAACCCTGTAGTCACTTTCAGAACGGTACCTACTAATTTACACATTATCACTTCCATGATTTAAACGATCCATATTGTTTAGTTCTGTCTTTGACAAAAAACTGCTAAAATACCTATCAAATCCCTTATTTATTATAACCAAAGCTGCTGCCAACTCAGGAATGATCAAAACCATCGGAGTATCCACTCACTAGTTTCGATGCACTTTGCAGGGTCACAGTACCGTTAGGTTTGTATGTTGATGTAGGGAAGTGAAGGAATGGAAAAGTTTGGAGGCAAGAATCACTTCAGCAAGGTTCCAAGCATATTGGTTTGATTTCAGCTCTGAACTGAGTTTGCTTCAGTTGCAGCCGTTTAACAATGGGAATTTCACGTGTTTTATTTTATTCCATCAGCTGCTGATCATACTTAGGGCTTTCGAAAAATTTGCAACATGGAGAGTATCGGGTAATTGGAAATTACCGAAACAGGGGTGGAAAGATAGCTGAATGACTCTATAGGGGAACGACCTCGTCCAACAGGAAGGGAAGGAACCACCGCCAACCTATGACGTCGATTCACTTTCTTTCTATCGGCTTTTCGTCCAAATAATTTGGAGTTTTTTGCTGAAAATTACAGTCGGGGGTCTTTAAGAGCACAGAAACCGATTATCAGATCAAAAATGAGGAAACTATTACAAATATATTTAAAAGCTGCAACGAATGTGGGATATGTAACCAGTAGAGTGAAATTCTCTAAACAATGAACTCGTTGCATTCGTTTCGATAATACAGAATTTTTACTGACCAAGACGTTCACATCCCACCATTCCATTCCCATTTTTCGTCCCTGGATTCACAGTAATATTACTATCAACCACAAACCGACTCATTATCAACTTGAAAACACAATATTGATAGGCTAGTACTATTAATTTACAGCCTGGTTAGTACCTTAGTACCATCCTAATTCCAATGAGCAGAATAGGAAAGATACGCAGTCGTTCCAAAGAACTGTTGCTAAACTGTCTTATTTACTAACAATGTCCGAGCATTTGTTGGTTTTGAGGTCCAGGTTTAAGATATTCTTTGATTAACTTATGTAGAAAATTGTGCTACAGTATTATCGAATCGTTCAGTCGTTTGTAGCAATCTTCTTTTGCTGAGCCTAATTTTTTACATTTTAGCCAATGATATGATAGGAGTATTATTGATGGTATTACGAGAAGTAATTTATTTGATGAGATGGGGGGAGGGGGGCTGAAAACGTGCCTTTTCAGCTGTCTCCTTGACCATAATCCATTTAAAAACAATTGGAATAGATTTTTATAGGATGGGATTGCAACAATGAGGAATACCCGCATAATATTTTTAAATTAAACCATTTAAATTCTAAGAATACAGATACCAAATTTTCCACAACAAATAATTTATTTACGATTTTGCTAAGTTTTGGCGATCATCTGCCTCATCTCTTCTCATCCCAGTTCCAGTCATGCAGCATGATCGTATGAACGAATTTTCCTAAGTTATCGTAATGTGTTACATTGTTTTGAATTTTGAGCTTTTTGAGTGCAAAGATATTGTCCACCATCAATTTTAAGGCAAAAAAAACTTGTTCTAAATAATATTATGTGATTCAGAACTTTTTAAAAAAGTTTCTAACGATTTTCAGCAAATATTTATGAAATTTACGTATATTTTTCTGCCTAATTTTTCCAATGTTCTAGTTCTTTGTTTATAAACTTCTTTTGACTAGAATCATGCTTTTTAAAAAAATGTATACATTTAAAGAATTGTGGCTGTTGTTAGCAATTTTTATTGATTTATTGAACACATTTTGATTTTTGATCAATTTCAACGGAGCTTGATTTTTTTGCGCAAGAATGAAGTTTTTATCTCTACCCCAACTAATCAATAATGTGAACTATAAAATACAGTCATGAATAGAAAATCGTTTTACAAAAAATGTCAATCATTTGAACGCTAAGATTTTGCGCGCCCAAATTTTTTAAATTTCAAAACCATTGGGTAAATAAGTAGTGAATACGATTTTGGGGGGGGGGGGGGGGGGGGGGGGGGGGTGGGGGGGGGGGGCTGGATAACATTAAAAGGGTTAAATGGGACATCAAATCTTGACTTTGGCAATGTCTTTAACATCTATGCTTCTAATATGTTTTATGAAATTAATTGTAGTAGTTTGTGTATTGCGCTCGGAGGCAAATTTTCGTTTAAAAAAATAAGCTAGGTATTGCAATGGGCTTAGAAATTTCAAAATTAAATTTTTTGACAATTTCTTCATGGAAATCCGGTTTGTTGAGGCCTTTTGGAACGATTCGTGAAGTGTGCACTTTTTCACATATTTATACTCGTATAAAGTAATTTATTGCTCATAATGTGTGTACGTCATTCCAGACGAAAACTCTCCTTAGAATTGAAATAAAAACATATTGGTAAGTAATGCATGCATTACAGGGACGTCCCTATGAATGGATTGTATATAATTTTGGTGAAAAAAGTATAATGATTCCTCGGAAATTCCCCCCCCCCCCATCATTTAACCCCTTCACCGACTGTAAATTTGAAACTTCCGAGGTTCCATAACTGGACTAAAATCTGGATAGAACAAACAATAAAAAAAGTCCAGTCATGCAGCATGACCCCATGAGCGAATTTTTGAAGAAATCTTCGACATTTCAGTCGTTATTGATCGTGTAGAGAAATTTTAGTTTATGATTTTGATAGACAAATATGGAATCAAATTATTAAAAATAATTAGGAGGTACTCATACTTTATTATTATTAAACTAATCTTGTAGATTTAAAGACAATCTGAATTTGGACAATGTTTCATGCAAATATTACCGATTTTTACAACTAACGAACGGCACTATTTCGATTTTTGACTGATTTTTCAACTTTGAAATTTTTGAAAACTTGATACATATTCTTATAGGAAATTTTACGCTGATTACGAATATACCACATGTTAGTATGCTGAAAAAATTATTTCGCACAACAAATCGCAAAAAACAGGCTATTTTGAAATTTTTGACTACATTTTTGAAAATTTCAACCCGAAGATGTAATCCGATCATGCTGGCCAACGAACTTGAACTTTCGTTTTGTGTCCTTAACATTTTAAAATTTGTTTGAAGTTTCTAGCACAATTCTACGGACAGTTATCGTCTGGAATGACACATACATACATACATACATACATACATATATACATATATACATACATATATACATACATACATAAAAAAATGCGTTAAACTTCAGAATATGATTCAGAATAGCCTGAAACGGATTTCTGCATAAAATTTTTCCAAAAATTCACATTCTACAAATTTTGAGGCGAGAGCAATAGCTTAATTTTCTTCAAAAATTCGCTAATTAATTTTCTTCAAAAATTCGCTAACAGTCAAAAAAGTTTGATGAATATAATAAAAATATCACGATTTATTATTATTACCCTCTCCATTCACCCCCTTCCATCATGAAATTTAAAATTCCTGATACATATTCAAAATCTAGACCGAATTCAAAGATGAACATATATCGAATTCGTAATGGAACAAAATAAGAATCACGAAAATCGGTCGAAATTTGTGGCTTGGGCAGCGCTTGAAAAAATCGGTATTTATCCCCTCCTCCCCCCCCCACTTCGACAGTGAATCCAAAATGTTCTAGGTATGTTGCACAACTGGTGATTCTCACAGAAAGGGGCAGAAGTGATGTCCGGACCAGTTGCGGCGACCCAATAAGGATTTGGGAGCTGGCGAAGGTCTTAAATTGTAGTATAGGTTTTTATCTAGAACCCTTTTTTCCATTTTTAGGTTATGTTTATTCCTTTAAATAGAAAATTAACTAAATATAGTCAAATCGTCCATCGACCTGTCCTGTCCCAGTGCGACCTTCCCAACTTCAAACTTTAATTACAGGTCTTTCCCCTTTTGAGTTTGGATTTTATTCAATTTTTCTACATCAGTATGATTTCTGAGATGCGTTTTCTGATCGATAAAATTAATGTAGAACCGCTAGAAAAGTGTATTTGGATGGAAATATGTGTGTCCGGAGCATCGCCGTCATCGACCTGTCCAATATTGTTTTTCGAATTTTCGCGGTCACAATTGTATTTTAGCGGGTTTTTTGCCGCTTTTTTTATTCGCGCGCTTCTCAGTTACCAGAAAAACTGCCATTCGTTTTAATTCAGTCAACTCGTGGTCATCAGCGGGAGCAGATGTGTGCTGGACCGTGGGTTGGTCAATCACAATCGTCAAAAACCTGTCCACTTATTCTAAGTGAGTACTTGAACTCAATTTTTTTCTTATGGTATTTTTATTGTGCACCGAACGGACTAGTTTCATGTTATATGCCAAATTTGGGAAAAAGCTTGCCACAAGGTGAAACATTTGAGAAAAACTGAAGAATCGTCATCGACCTGTCCATCATCGACCTGTCCCTCTCCTGAAAATTCGAGGACAGGACGATGAGGAAAAAGGCAAATCTATTGTGTTTTTTGGATTTTTCTAGTATTCCCGTATTCTCGCATTTAGTAATCCAATATTCTCGTATTGACCATTCAAAACACATATCTACTTAGCCGAACGTTGTGAAGGTCTACTAGGACTAATTCGAGAATTTCTGTCATTCTTCGTTTGTTGGATTCGCCCTACAGTGGTCACGTTTTTTCGGTCTTTTGACTTGAAATGTTGAGGGTTAACGTTTCTTGGCAGTTATAGCAAATTTTCCTTTTATGATGCCAGGACAGGGTGGTGATGCAAATGGTGAGAATCAACGGGTCGCATCACCGCCCTGTCCTAGTGTCATCGACCTGTCCGCCTAAATTTTTAAATATTTTTTTTTCTGAATTAATAAAAGCGCTACTGTTTGGATTTGCTTCGAATTTCGATACATACGATATAGAGAGCATCTGTGATTTTTTTGCAGCTCGATTCGATCACTTTTTCTTTTTTCAAAAGTCAAACTCAAAACTGACCTTTTCTGTGAGAATCACCCATCTACGCTGAAATTGGATTCGAACAAAATGAGAATCACGAAAATCGGTTGAGAATTGTAGCCTGGGGAGCGTCGACAAAATTTGTCGAAAAAAAAACACGTTTTTTCGGCTGTACCCCCTCCATTCCCCCTCTTCCATGTTGAAATTCAAAATTTCCGAAGTTTTTTGCACAACTAGACTAAAATTGGGATCGAACAAACAAAGAATCTCGGAAATCGGTTGAGAATTGTGGCCTGGGCAGCGTCGACAAAATTTGTCTCACACACACACACACACACCTATTTTCACGGATTCGGTCTTAGAATGGTCTGAAACAGATTTTTATGTGGTTGGTTTTTTTCTCATTATTGGGTTGTCCCCTACCCCCCTGGATCAATTCCAATAGGTCGTCCCTCTTGAATAAGAAGCCTTCCCTGCACAGTGGCGGATCCAAGGGGGGCCATGCCCCCCCCCCCCCAAATCCCACAAAAAGTTTTTTTTTTTTTTTTTTTTCAAAAATTCTTTTTTTAATGGTTTTTATGTTTAGTTTAAAATGACTTCAGAATATGTTTCCCATAATGATTTGAAAATGTCCAAATCGAATCCGTTTCAACATTTTCAACCGGTGCCACGCTCTTTAAATTCGAAAAGTATTTAATCCCATTGTTTCATCTATTATGCACCTTTTTGTAGACTTTTTTTTGTTTGGTTATTTTTTGTTATCGAAACTAAAGATGAATTTGAAACTCGTTCATATTAATTTTGCCAATGCTTTTCACCTAAAAATCAGTTTTCCTAAAATCACTCATTAGAGCTCAGGACAGTAAATATTCGAGTGTCACCGTTTGAGTTCAAGGATTCAATTTTCATTCGCGCTGTTTTACAATTTGTTGTACAAGTTTAATTTAATTTGCCCGATTCCCGCCAATACAAGTAGCGCCATCTAGTCTTACTATGAGTTTGTGTATGTGTGTTTAGAGGCGGGATTAAGCTAGAATGCTTGCATTGCACTTGCCAGTGTTGTATCACGTGACCGTTCATTCACTTTAAAAGAGAGTGACAGCAAATTTCGCACAATCTTGTTGGTCGACACACACACAATCAAGAAATTTCACAATAACAACGATTTTGTTCGTTATTGTTGACAATCGACATTTAAAGAGTGATTATTATCAACTAAGGACTGGCTTAGCTCTTCTGAATGTACATCTTGACATACCTGTTAATAGCGACAATATAATCGAAAGATTCGCCAAACAAAAAGCAAGACGACTCAATGTTATCATTTAAACAGAAAGCACAAAACTTGATGTTTGTAAATTGCAAATTTTAAATTATAAAAGTATATTGTAAATAAATAATTGTTAATTTTACAATCAAATTTAAAACAGTCTTTTATTTATTTATAGAGCTAGAAAAAACAAAATTGTTGGGATATTTGAGATTAAATGGCCCCCCCCCAAAAAAATGTTTCTAGATCCGCCACTGTCCCTGCATTACCTAGCTTTTGAGGGACGTCTTAAAAATCCGTTCTTTCGCCAAAATTCAACATTTCAACAGAAAGGATGAGTTCATTAAGCAGCACTTTTTCAGCACATTAGATTGGTCAAAGTTCAAAAACAGTTTGAAAAAATCTTTAAAAATTGCATTAAAAAATTGTAAAAATCAATAAATTTATATGTTTTGCAGGATATTATACAAAAAAAAGTCCAGTCATGCAGCATGACCCCATGAGCGAATTTTTGAAGAAATCTTCGACATTTCAGTCGCTATTGATCGTGTGGAGAAATTTTAGTTTATGATTTTGATAGACAAACATGGAATCAAATTATTAAAAATAATTAGGAGGTACTCATACTTTATTATTATATTAAACTAATATCGTAGATTTAAAGACAAATATAGGTAAATAATTCATAGATTTCGATGTCCAATGTGGTCAGTATTGAAGGCAGTTGAAATCTTAACAGTATCCTATCATAACATCATCAAATCTTGACATAAAATAAAATAACATACCGACGTTTTAAACAGCATGGTTCTAGGATTGGTTATACAGGGATACTTCCATAAGAGTAGTTCAATCTGAATTTGGACAATGTTTCCTGCAAATATTACCGATTTTTACAACTAGCGAACGGCATTATTTCGATTTTTGACTGATTTTTCAACTTTGAAATTTTTGAAAACTTGATGCATATTCTTATAGGAAATTTTACGCTGATTCCGAATATACCACATGTTAGTATGCTGAAAAAATTATTTCGCACAACAAATCGCAAAAAAACAGGCTATTTTGAAATTTTTGACTACATTTTTGAAAATTTCAACCCGAAGATGTAATCCGATCATGCTGGCCAACGAACTTGAACTTTCGTTTTGTGTCCTTAACATTTTAAAATTTGTTTGAAGTTTCTAGCACAATTCTACGGACAGTTATCGTCTGGAATGACACATACATACATACATACATACATACATACATATATACATACATATATACATACATATATACATACATACATAAAAAAATGCGTTAAACTTCAGAATATGATTCAGAATAGCCTGAAACGGATTTCTGCATAAAATGTTTTCAAAAATTCACATTCTACAAATTTTGAGGCGAGAGCAATAGCTTAATTTTCTTCAAAAATTCGCTAAAAGTATATCAACTATGAACTAGAACGTTAAAAAATGTATGCAGAAAAATAGCTGAAAAATGTTCTTGAATTTCAGCGTTTATGTGCTTTAAAAAATCTATAGAAACTGAAAAAATGCTTAGAATTTAAAATATTTATTTGAATAGCAGATTATTGTTAAGAACAAGTTTGTATGCAATGAAACTGATAGTTGACCGTTTCTACCATATTTCTAAGGAGTTTACCATAAATACCATAAAATAATTTACGAAAATTCGCTTATTCGACCATGCTGGAATACTGGAACTTTTAATTGGTACAACCTTTGTGTTTTCTTGTTATGGTTTAGATTAGTTAGATGAATATCGTACTTT